>MJUU01049841.1:69656-127776 GCA_002080025.1 Modiolus philippinarum
TTGAGGAGAGCTGTTCAAGGAGATCTTTGGAATTTTTAAGAATCCACATCTGATTCACGCCGCTCGTGGAATAGGCTTTTTCGCAGTAGCTTTTTAGACCATCTCTAACTGCAGTCAGTAAAGTGGTAAGGAGTTTGGATAGGGGCTTAGTGGTGCATCTGGCAGATCCTGCAATGAATCTCTGTTTGTAGGGATTCTTGTGAAGCTTAGGCACCCAGTAAATATAAGGGAGATAACTGTTATTCTCATCAACTTTGATACCAAATGATGCTAACACAGAAGTGTGATTTGTGATTATCTCGTCCCTTGATAATGTAGTTGGGGAATAAGTAGGATTGCCCGATGAAGTGTCAATATCCATCTCCTTAACAAGACAGTCTAAATAGTGTTTCTTGCATACAAACACAATATTGTTAGAAGCTTTGTCTGCAGGTACTATGACGTATTTTTCCTGGAGGTTTGTCAATGTTTTAGCAACAAGAGGGTCATCAAATATGCTGGGCGTTCTAGTTTTCTAAATGATCTTCAATTTCAGAATTAAATTAATATATCACTCACTCACTTGAATATTTTGGGACAATATGTCTGCAACAAGAATTAAATTTGTTTTGCATTGGGAAATTTTGCTAAATTCATGTATCACAAAACAAAAACAAACTACCTAGCTTCCAGAAATATTCATGGAAATTTTGCTGTGTGTCAATTAAAAAAATATCAAGTGGAGTAGGTTTTACAAAAGTCAATCAAAGGTTGAAAATGTTGAAATCTTAATCGTAAATTAATTTGACTGAAGTTAATACGGGCTTAATTCAAATTAAGAATAAACATACTAAACTTCTAACGGGAAGGGATCTTGGTGGAAGCTGTATACTGAGGGTACATAATTTTATTTGTCGTTTGGTAATGGGTCTGGAGCTGGCATGTCAGTTAATTTCTAGAAGTGTTTTGTGATTTTATGTTTATGTCCGTATATTTAGTTCTTTCAGTTTAATTTTTCACAACTGTCTCAGTCCTGTTGCTAACTGAATTTTACTGTTGTTACTATTTTTTAATTTATCACATTGGCTAGGGGGAAGGTTTGGGCCAAATAAAACTAGTTTAACCCGCCGCAGCAGGTTTGCGCCTGTCCTTAGTCAGGAAATTTATTAAGCCTTTGTGTTTCTTGTCTGTTTTCTAGTTAGTTTATTCTATGTCTATAGGAGTCTAGGATGATGTTTATTTCGCTGAACTTGATTACTCTTTATTTAGTGGCCGACTCCAACCTGCCGTTGGATGTGGGGTTACCTCACCGATCATTGAAGATATTATGGTGGCTTTGAGTTGTTATTACTCCCCTTTGGGTCGTTGTCTGTTTGACACATTCCCCGTTTCCCTTCTTTTTTCAACATTTATCGAAAACTGTCATTCGGTCAACCCAGTCAGGATCACTAGCTGTTTATATTGTTTGGTTTCTTGGTGTTCTTAGTTCATTTATAACATAATAAGTCTCAAAAATCATAAAAACACTTAACATCAGATGCTATTCACAGCTTGTTGTCAGGCTGTTGCTCCTTGTTGTAGGTTATATATACCATAATGTTATATATTAAAATACCTTTTCATTATATGAGCAGCTAAAGCACATCCAGCTGAGACAATGAAGTTCCTGGAAATCTTACTGCCATAGGCTCCTCCTAGTCTCTTCACCTTTACATTTATACTGCAATGAAAAAAAAATCACTTGAAAATAATTGACCTATTATCACGTTAACATTGTTGTTACTTTTTTTAACATACACGGAAAATGAAAAAAAAATCTTTAGGGATTCTAAGTTGTCCTGCAAAGATATTCCTGCTGCATGACATGGATATTCTCTGAGTAAACGTATTAATTCATATTATGTTTAAGTCATGGAAGGATTATTCCTGGAAAACTGGATGTAGTCTTTGCACATGTGCAGAATTTCCAAAAAAGCCAAGAAAGTTATAGGGATAGGAAAAACTATTTTGTCGTGAGAATTATAGGAACAATTTATTGAAAATACAATCATTCTTTAGAAGGTATTTGATTATTTTTAATAATGTTTAAGAAGTAATATATTTTTTTTTATCACCGAACATTTTATGTTGATTCTGACCATCATTGCTTTAAAAACGGGGGTGGATGGGTCCTAGTGCCAGGCTTGACCAAAACAAACTTAGTAGTAGGTCTTCTAAGTAGGAACTGTGTCGCCTACGTAAAAATGCCAACAATACTCTAAATTCCGTGGGCATTCGAGGGATACAAATATGTTACATGGTATAGATCCACATACAGATATTCTGTGCTAAATGTCAGAAGGCTTAGATATGTGGTCTCTGACAAAAAAATGTAACAGAAATTTTCAAGACGTGAAAAATATTCTAAGTTCTGTCAAACAGGAACTGGGCATTCCAGAGACCTAAAACTCTCTTTCACAGTTTAGGTCCTAATAAAGATACTCAATGCCAAATTATAGAAGAATGTGTTATGTGGTTCCTTAAAAAAATGTGACAGAAATTCAAGAAGTGAAAAATATTCTAAGTTCAATCAAACAGGAAGTGGACATTCGAGTGATCCAATACTCCCTTATACGGTATGGGTCCCTATACTGATGTCCCATGCCACATTGCAAAAGGCTAGGATATGTGGTACCCGAGAAAAATTTGACAGAATTTTTTGTGAAGCCGACGAGGTAGACGCCTACATCGACGAGGCAAGGCAATGGATTGTGATCCCTATATGACGCTTCTGTGTGAATGCAGGCGACATAATGAAAAATTTTAGTTTTCTACAAAATAGATCAGTCATTTTTTTTATAATGAGTTTATTCGAAAAATGATTAGCTAAACTATTATTTAAGATTAGTGTAGTAATGTAAATAAAATATGAATAAAAAAGGGTGCATTAATGTTTACTAGTATTTACAAATTAAAGAAAAATTATAGTCAAATTTAACATCCAATAAGTCTTTACTTTCAAGAGATCATGTTCATGATGTTGAATGGTCAAGGTACATGTTGTTTTACTCTTCTGTATGTGTTCAGATTTCTGTATATACCTTAAATATATTCTTTTAATTGCAGGGATCTTCTACTGTAGATAAAGATAATCCTGCAAAACATTTCCATAAGGAATATTTTCTGGCAGGATTTTTTTACCGTAGATTCTTCAAATATGCCTGCATCAAAATTCCTGCTAATTTAGATTTTACGGCAAATTTTACAGGAATCCTGTAACAATCCTCCTGGAATAGTTATGACAGTATATTTGGCGGTAAAGGAAATTCCTTGCAGGAAATTTTGAAAAAAAGCTGTTAACTTGATCATGGATATGTATTCCTATATGAAATGCTTTGGTTACTCAATTTAATTTATTTTTAACAATGCTATAGCAGAAATATAAATAAAAGTCTATCAGTCAGCTTACAATTAAACCACTGGTTACCTATTTTCTGGTACTCCTAACACCATAGATGTTGACAATTGTGTATAATCTAACCACTGTGTGGTTGCCTCAACATCCATTCCATCTTCTGTAGGTCTACATATACATGCCTGTCATACAATAAGATGACTAGGTCAGGTTTGAAATAAAACATTGATTGGAAACTTATATACAATGATTGATTAGTCTCTGTTTGCCATGTCTTTGGACTTCGACTTTTGTAAATACCACACCTTTGTTCCTTCAGCATTCTACTGCCGTTGTTTCTCATGATATCATAATTTTACCAATAAAATTTCAATATAAATTTTCACGCATAAATTTGCACATCACTAACAACCCTAGAAACCATGCACATGTAAGTAAAGGAAGAGATTTTATTAAGATTATTCACTGTAATAGTAGCCTTGTTGGGTACATGGCAGATCTTTTGGAAAAAGAAATGAAGTTGTATAAAATATGTCTTTTGTTGAGCAATATTTATGTAACTATGAAAAATTCCAAAAATTGTTCGACAATGCCTATCTCCTTTTATAAAATTTGTCCCTATGCAATATTTCTGCATTAACCACGAGACTGTCTATATTTAACTTTTTTTATTCCTTGCAAGAAACTAAAAATCAGACTTATCAAAAATGACTTGTTATTATTCTCCAATGTTTTGATTTTGATATTCCATCGTTTTGTACCAAATCCACAGTTTGAAACTAAGGTTATTCTGCAGAATTCATTTATTTGAAAACTATAAAATTTACTATATAATAGGAAATTTAGCCATTCATTAAAAAATAAGTTTTTGCATTTGTTGAATGAATAACAATGTACCAATTCTTCACAGCAACTAATGCTAAAGACCATCCTAAAACTTGCATGTGTTCATTTACTCCATATCCTTTCGTAAAATATTGCATGTATATGAAGCTGCCCTCTGGTTGATCTAATCAAATTCAAATTCTTATCCTCATCGAAATTTTAATTTTAATTCTTGTTGAAGCTTTAAATATCCAGATTTATATGACATAGCATTTGAATAGATATCTATATTGCAGTTACTGTCTCAAGTAAAAGCTTATACCAAAATTCTTGCTAGCAGCTTCAACTTTTTTACAAATTGACAATAATAGGTCCATTGAAAATAATTAAATATGAATGTGAAGGTGTTAAAAGTAGGCTTATCAAGGTGTAATTGGTCTTTTTCCAGTCTCTATTCATAAGAATTTTCCCGGAAAAACGTTTTCTCAAAAGTATGGTTCCAATTGGCCAAGTAGTCTCAGAGGAGAAGATCTTTGAATGTGTTTTCCGACATGTGCAAATGTCGGATGTTATCATACTGGCCATTGTAGTTTATCAATTTTTCTTTATATTGCAGTTAATACTTATTCATTACTGATCATTCGTCGATCTGTTCAAAATTTACCCCCGCAACGATGAAATTTCAATTTTGTATACGCTTGTAGTAATTTATTTGTAAAAAATCATATTGATATCGGAGTATTAGTAATATGTATTGTATAAAAACATATCAAAAATTTTATTTTTAAAGTGTAGTTCCACCTTAAAGATCTTTGAATGTGTTTTATGCCTTAGCATGCATAGGGTCCAATGTTAAACTATGTTTTGTACTAGAGGAATCTTGGACTATGCACGGACTTGCCCCATATACATTCAAGATTTTGACCAAGTTTGTTACAGAGGTGAAGAACTTTGTGTTTCCCGATAGGGCTAGATGTTTAACGTTTCCCGATAGGGCTGGACTAAGTTCTCCGCTCTTGGCCATCTTGGATGAGGTGCAGATATTCTGCCACATTTTTGTAAGAGACCAGCAAAGGACAATTGTGGCTAAGTTCAGTTCAAAATGGCTTTGTTGCTTCCGGAAGAAAATCTTTGAATGTTTTCCCATAAAGTTAAATGTTAGAATATACCCCCTCGCTGTCGGAATCTGATGCAAACTTGTCATACACATTGCGGAATTTGATGCAAACTTGTCAAACACCTGTGGAATCTGAAACAAACGTTTCAAATTCATTCTTAAAAAGAGGACAAACTAAGGGAAATTTATGCCCATGTAAGTTTTCCAAGGAGAAGATCTTTAAATGAAAAATTAGTGTTGGATTACTTATGTCAAACTACTGCACAAGCTCATCCTGGCTAAAGCCAGGTGAGCTAAAAACATATTTTTTTGTTGTTTTAATATCATAAAACACCTGTGTTTCCATCTGGAAGTGTGCCTGTTGTCCACATCTTATTGTTCCACTAATCTTTTTAGGACTGTTGTTAATGGCAGCTGAAACAGTAATATTGTGAATTTTATAAACATCGTAAAAAGGGAAACTGTAAAAAAAAAAATCAGTGGACAATGGGTGTCAGAAACACAATAAACAGCTAGAAGGGGAAGAATGATTTGCTATAACTTGTAGAAATCGTAATATAAAGTGAAGATAACAATAAACACCTACAATGGCCGAAAATTACAATCACATGCCACAATTCACAGGGGAACGGCACCAGAAAAAAAACACATAAAAAACTAAAGACAAACGAAAATAACGATTAAACATTCTTTCTTAGTATTGCAAACTGATTTATGATAGAAAATAAAGGGACAGAGGAGACCTAACCTTCTCAAGCGTTCCTGGTATAACCACTCCTTTATGGAATTGACTACTTGGGAACCACATATACAGAAAAAGGACATTTAGCTACCCTTGACTTTATATAACCAATCCTGGAAATTGTTGTTATGCAAGGTTAAATTTCCATACCCTGGTTGACTTTATCTTATTATTTTTCTTGTGACAATTAAAGTTAGAGTCATTTTCTTATTTACCTTGACTGATAACTACTGATACATGTAGCTGTCAACCATTGCCCAACAAAAACACTAAACATAAAACTGTTATAAAGACTATGGGTTGCAACAAAGAAATAAACTTATTCCATACTGGGGATTTGGTAAGAGAATAGCTTAAACTTTTTGCTTGTTTTTAAAATTTCAAGATAGGATAAAATACGAACATCACATGTTATAAGATAATCTATCACAGAAAATTTTTACCTACATAAATAAAACTATGAACATAGGAGAGGATACTCAAAAACCTGCATAACCATGAAAATATGAAAGTATAAGCCAATACTTATTTTTTTCAACATGTAAAAAAAATGGAAGAATGTGTCAATGGGACACGGATGCCCCCGTCTCCTGGCAATCGAAACCCTCAAATTATTTCAAAGGCATAACTATGTACAATATATATATATCAAATAATTATTAAAAAGGATCTTTCTCCTTTGAAAAATAGGCACTGGAACTGGTTTGGTTTTGATAAAATATGTAGTTCCAACAAATAATCTGAGAAACAATCTTATATGTAATAATAATCTATTTTTAGCACCTGTGACTTTGACCTTGGTGGTATCAACCCTAAAATCTATGGGATTATTTCTTTTGTGATAAGTAAGCAAGTGTCCAAGTTTGGTTTTGATCAGATGCAGGATACTCAAGTTATCATCCGGAAACCAAAATTTTATTGAAATTTTAGTCTATTTTTAGCAACTGTGACCTTGACCTTGGGGGTACCAACCCGGATATCAATAGGGTTCTGTCTTGGTTGATACGCAAGCATGAGACCAAGTTTGGTATTCATCAAATGTTGTATACTCAAGTAATCATCCGGAAACCAAAATTTTATTGAAATTTTAGTCCATTTTTAGCAACTGTGACCTTGATCTTGGGGGTACCAACCTGGAAATCGATAGGGTTCTGTCTTGAGTGACAAGTAAGGATGTGACTAAGTTTGATTTCGATCCGATGCAAGATACTCAAGTTATCATTCGGAAACCAAAATTTTATTGAAATTTTAGTCTATTTTTAGCAACTGTGACCTTGACCTTGGGGGTACCAACCTGGAAATCGATAGGGTTCTGTCTTGGGTGATAAGTAAGCATATGACCAAGTTTGATTTTGATCCGATGCAGGATACTCAAATTATCATCCGGAAACCAAAATTTTATTGAAATTTTAGTCTATTTTTAGCAACTGTGACCTTGGCCTTGGGGGTACCAACCCGGAAATTGATAGAGTTCTGTCTTAGGTGATAAGTGAGCATGTGACCAAGTTTGATTTTGATCCGATGCATGATACTCAAGTTATCACCATCCGGAAACCAAAGAAATGGACGTATGGACGTACGGAGGAAGTACGGATCAGGGTAAACCTGAATGCCCCGACCGCCAGCGGCGGGGGCATAAAAACAAAGATAGAATTCGTTACTTAATCACAAAATTACAATAGAATAATCCAAAATACGTGTTTTCTTTTAAATCATGTGATAAAGATAATCCAATACACACTTACATTGGGCATCACCCTTTGTAACCCTTTGCATAGGACTATTAAAGAATGCTCCTTGTTTAATACTGTCATCAATGGTAAGAATAGGTGGTTTCTGGTCTGTGTAAGTTATCTTTACTTGGGCAGCAGCTCTGTTGGCTGTCTCTTCATCAACTATAACAAAAAAATACAGTGAAATCAGCCTATCCATCACATATATTTACATCCGATGTATTTTTCACTATAAAGTCTAGATCAAATTGCTCAGCAATCGACACATTTTAATAAAATGGTACATTATTTTTAAGGAATCCATTGCAAGACATTGCATCAAAATCGGACAAAAAGCAAAATAAATAAATTTTTGAAATTCGCCCCTTTTGGGTCCCATTTTTCAAATAGATGGAAGGAGCACGCTGATAGAAATCCCATCAAAATCTTATAAATAATAAAGATTCTACAGTCAAATATGCAAAAACATCCAATTTTACCCCTTTTTGGCCACCTTTTCGGAAATGGGCAGGGCAAGGAAAGCGAAATTATTACCCGGGTTTGAGCATGTGGTAAGAAACATAATATCAGATTTTGAAACTAATCTGTCAACTAGAATCAAAGTTATGCTGTCCACAAAAGCCGACTGTAACGACTGCGCCAGACCATATACGACCGCAAAATATTTGCTGCCGTATAAAAACTGGTAGACAATGAGCCATAACGATAGTTATTCTTAGGTATCGCCTTTTCTTACAGCAGGCAACACAAAAAAACTTAATCATCTTCACTAGACAATGAAATTGAGATCAATTCATAATGCAGACAGCCATGTACTTATGCAAGAGGAACATACATACAAATTATTGTCCTTACAATTACAACCAATATTTTACGAAAGGATATGGAGTAAATGAACATGAAACCATAACACACATGTTAACTCGAACTGCAATAATTTTAATGAGTCAAACATGTATTAATGAGCAACTCCATAAAGCGGGCACTTGTCTTTAATAGGCAGTCGTAGGTCCCCCGAATGCAATTTTATAATTACCCTGTTTGAAAAAGGCACTGTATAATATGACCAGTGATGACTCCTCAAAGTTGTTTTTAAAGTGGCAGAAGAAAATAATGACCGAGAAAGTAACAGCAATTTTAGGTATTAATTATCTTAACACTATAATATTTCCTTAAATCTATGGTAATAATGGATTAAACTTCAAGGATCCTAATTCATCAACCTAAAAAATAATCTTTATAATTATTTAATTATTGACTTTTAATTAGGTGTACTCATGACTACACGGACAGTAGTCAAGTCTGTAAAGTCATGAGTAGAACGAAATTTAAAGTCCTCAGTGGGTAAGTAAAATAAAATGAAAATTTCTCCGCCGTTAAACAGTATATTAGTATAAACCTATTTACTGGCTATGAGAACAATATCAATTTTATGGTTTCCCTAGACACAACTATTTGCCGACGCGAAGCTGAGGGAAATAGTTGGTGTCGAGGGAAACCATAAACTTGCTATTGTTCGAATAGCCAGTAAATAAGTGTTTTCTTGAAACGAAATCAAACATCAAAGGTATCAATGTAACGTCATCGGTACATAGTTCATCGTCCTACTTAATGACCAGTAAATAGTTCACCGTCCTATTTAATGACCAGTTAATAGTTCATCAACCGGTCAATAGAAACTATTGACCGGCAAAAAGTCGATTTGTGAACAATAGTACATTTATCAAATAAACAATTTATGTAGAAAATACATACTGAGGTATAATAATATGATGTATTTAACATGAAAGTCATATTTTTCAGTTTCAATGTACACAACGGTTTTTTCCAGAAACTACCTTTCACTACTTCCTCGACATATATTTCTACTTTTCTTCGTCTCCGATTAAATCTTTGACAACATAACAACAATTTCAATGCTGTGAATTTTCATTCCTCTCCGAGTTTTGCTTGTAAATATGCTTCTGTGTTTGCCCACTATATCGAAACCCGCCTCCGTTTTTGTTTGCAACAGATGTCACACGGACAAATGTTTGGCTGTTTGGTAATGAAATGAAATGAAGTCTCTGGTTGGTAAAGTAAAAACCCAAGTAGACCTTGCGTGTGAGGTACAAGCAAGGAAATGCTGTCTCGACCAATCAACGAAAAGCAAAATTCCGTATCACTTAATAATACAATACATTACATTACATTGTTCATATATTAAGTAAATCTAATTTAACAATCATACAATGAACCTTTATATAAGGGCCACCTGTCTAAAAGGGCAGTTTCATTTCTAGCTGTAGTGCTTGTTATAGACAGGTTTGACTACTATTCGAATCAGTAAAACATGAACATATTCACTAAACTGTGAAACTGAGGTCTTGATCAAAAAGCTATCAGGCAGTCTGTCATTTACTAACCAGACAAAGTTATATACCAAATATCATGTACTTGCCACTTGTATTACTGAAAATCAGACCTAATCACAAAACATTAACTTAGGCTCTGTCCCATTAAATTGAGGTCAAAAGCCTTGATAATCTGACTTGAATTCCAGTTCACTTTGTGATTACATAATTAGTAATTTTGCCAAGAAAGCATAATACAGTATTGTTAAAAATAATTGGAAGACCAAAGGAACAAGAGGCTCTCAAAAGCATGTATCCCTTACCTTGACTTTGGTTGACATGGACAGTTGTCTGAAATCTGAATTGATTATCCCAACAATGGGGTCTAAACCTCAACTATTTTCTATCTTGAATGAGGTAACAACTTGCCAGATATCTTTTCTGACGGACTAACTAAGCCCAATTGAGAGTCGAGTGTAAAACTATGCTTTTGGCCATTTTTGTTGAGATACGGACCTGCAAAATACACTTTTGAAATGAAACCACCAAAGAACCATTATGACCAAGTTTAATTCAAATTTGCTCAGTCTGTGGATTCATGGAAGAAGTTATTTAAATATTCCAAACTGGTGACCATCTTTGATTAGGTACAAACCTGCATGGTATCTTCTTGGAAGGGAATATCTACAGGCCAGTGTGAATGTTCTAATTTGATGATGTCTTTGAAAGTGATTTTCATAAGGTCCAATGTTACACTATGTTCCCAGCTTGAAAATATCTTGGACAAAGTAAAGACCTCTCAGATATATTATTACAGGGGACCACCCAAGGGCTTTTGAGATCAAATTTCGTAAAAATTGACATACATTTTTGTAGTGGTTTCAGAGGAGAAGGTTTCTGAATTAAAAGTTTATGACTAATGCCAGACTGATTGACTAACCCAAAGATGACAGATACCAAATGGTGGCAAAAGCTCACCCTAGATATAGCCAGATGAGCAAAATGGTGTGGACACAGGTATGTCTCATCTGAACAGAAACACTTTCATCTATACATACTGATCAAAATACAGAGAATTTGATGAGTGTATTGTTTTTTAATTTTAGTATCTGATTACATGCTGATGTCAAATAAAAACAGTCACGAAAACATAGAAACTGAGCTCAAAGTTTATTGTCTAGATTTATTTAATTCTGCCAAACTGATGTTCCTCCAGAAGAATCATTATAAACAATGGCATATTTTGTTTTGCTGGAAACAATATTCTATAATTTTTTCTCTTTATGAACCTATGTCATTTTTACATCAGACCAAATTTGGAGAAACTAATGTTACAGTTGCTGAGATATATGAATAATGTAAAAAAATGACAAAGTCAGTGAATCATAAAATTATGGTATTTGTTAAACAAAAGTTGTAATACTGACAAGCACACAGCTAGATGTGACAATAACCCAATAATAGGGAGTCTTAATAATACAATTGATAAAAAATGTGCATGAATGTTGGTCAAGCTGATCCACCCAGAAATTGAAGTCAAGTTAATTTATATACCAAATACCATGCCGTCGTGCAAATATTCAAATATTGTGAGTACTGGTGTTATGTTTTCCAAGAAATGAACATGAATAAAAAAAATAAACTGTCTATTGATCCATACGATTACCAACACAGACCTTTGACATGTGTCAGACTGGCATTTGCCCTCTATTATGCAACAATAAACCTAATAAAAAAGTTTAAGTGTAACAATTGCTGAAAATAGACATGAAAGCACTAAACCACGATACAGATATCAGACTGGCATGTACCGACTAAAATCTAGCGCTAAATAGTATATGGAGGGTCTGGGTGTTCCAATTGCTGAGAAATAGACATGATTGTAAAAGATTAACAACATCATTGAACCATGAAATTGTTGTCAAGGTTACAAAACAGGTAACAGATTGTCATGTTCCAACTCAGTTGTTACAATTACAACAAAAATGGTGTCTTTAAATCTATTAATGACTCAGAAATTGACTTGAATGTAAACTCTGTTTCGAAATTTAAAAATTACTGAACCGTGAAAAAAATGATTTCTATGTATACAAGTGACATAATTTAAAATTATTTAGTTTTTTACAAAGTGTATGTGGCTGCCTTTGCCACCTGCAAGTAATACATATATATGTCTCGCTTTCCTCGACTTTCGTCACAAGCATGACAATAAAATGAATCATAAATAATATAAATAATTGCAACATCAAAATGGTTCATAGTAATGATAAGTAAAAATTCATGTACATCTACATCAAATTCTAGAGTATCATACCTGGCCACTGGTCTGGTTTGTAATTTCTAGATATGCTCCTGTCGATATGATTAGAAAATATTTTTTCATTAAAGAGTTTACTTTAGACAGTATACTGGGGATAAATTTTAATGGTTTGGCAAAAAACGCAACATTACATTGAGTCTAAGGCCAGTATACTTTGAATTTTGCCCATCATTCTCTTCTGAAAGGGACGTTTCTGAATATGAAAGTAAGTAACTGGTTCAGGATAATTATTAGTTATCAATGTACCATTAGATATGTACATAAAATATGACAATAAGTTAGGCAGGGCTACATGGATTCTGTACTCTCTTTACATACATCCATCCATTTAAAGTTTTAAACCCTGAAATTAATTTTCGATCATAAAATTTCAGATGATAGTTATTTTGATGGAAGGCAAAATGTGAAACAAAATGTAACATATATTCATAAACTGCCAAACAAAAATAGTCATTACAAACTACTTTTCCCTTCAAAAAATTATCTTATTTCTGAAATCTAAGTATGTTCAAACCTGCAACAATGATTCCTACTGGTTGTCCTGCATAGAGTACATCGCCACTACACAAAGCCTAAAAATACAGATAAATATTACATCACAAGTGATTTTACTGAATATTAGTATCAAAATATCTTGGAAGGTTCTTTTAAGCAAAGTGTAGATTTTAGTGTGGAGACACAATACAGTTGATGACGCAGTATAAATGTGGGCACAATACAATTATGTACACAATGATATACCTCTTCCTTTTTTCCAGAAAATATTGTAAGATTTATTAAAACCCATTCAAAATTTCAGACAGAATACATCGACAAACGAAAACCGAAGCTAGAACGAGCAAAGGGGAAATTCTAAAATTATAAATCCAACATCACAGCAATTCACAGCAACACGAATTGAGACAGTATGACAAAGACAAAGCAAATAAACAAAAATGCACAAGAACGACACAAAAATAAAGCACTAGCAATGTGAACCCGTATAAAAACTGAGGTATCATCAGGTGCTCCGGAAGGGTGAGTATGATCTGCTCCATGCGTGGCAACTGTCACACTGCCAGTGAAAAGTCCGGTTTTGTCACAGTCGGTGTTAGTCAGTCCGGTAACAAACTCTGGATCTACCCAAAAATATCTGCTCTCATTTGTGAAACAGAAACATTGTATGGTCTGTCAAATCGTGGTGACTTCTGTAGTGACAATTGCAACAGTGACTGAACATACTTTTGATGTATAAGCTTTTGAGACAATAATTTCGCTCTGTTTACAAAATCGCTGTACAAACTACAGGCACGGCAATAGCGAATGAGTTGTGAAATGTACACGCCATATGCTGGAGAAGTGGGAATATTACTGCTCAAAAACGGGAAGTTCATTGTTGGAAAGTCGAAATCATCACACTTGTCGTAAAGTTTTGTCCAGAGTTGGTAATGTAGAGGTATAGGCCCCATATTACCATATTACTTAAGGCATTTCTTCAGGTGGTATACTGCAACTGTACCACATTTCATCCAAATGTAAGTACCCGTTTAAAACGACTTGCGCTGACAAGGTTCGTCCTCCCTTCTTTCCAGAAAATATCCAAAATTTCGGACAGCAACCATACAATTTCATGCACATCTTCGGGTGGTTTACTACAACTGTGTAACATTTCATCCTAATGAAAAGCAGCCGTTTAAGAACATGCACTGACAAGGTTCGTTCAGCCCCCTTTTCCAGAAAATATTCAATATGAATTAACTCCCCTTCAAAATTTTGGGCAGCAACCATGTTACTTTATGCACATCTTCAGATTGTGTACTTCCTCTGTGTAAGATTCCATCAAAATCCAAGCAGTCGTTCAGTCGTGATGGAGAATATGCGCTGACAAGGTACATTTACCTTAGGGTCCAATGAGGACCATCTGTCGGTTATCTCCTTGTACCAAGTTAGCTATATATGGTCAAAGTGGAGATAATTTTTTAGTATATTAATAGCCTCTTTTGATATTGAAATAAAAGATTATCTCCAATTTGACAATAGGGTCTGTAAGTCTCGTTCAATTTTGGGACTTCCGGGCACATAATTTGTACCCGGAAGTTACATTTTTAACCACAACATATGACGTTTCAAACACAAAATTAGGACGTCATAATGCTGCAACGTCATATTTTGGCGGGAAACATTTTCAAATTGCAATTTTATCGTGATTTCTCGGTGTCACATGACGAGACTTACAGACCCTATATATAACTAACTTTGTGTAGGGAGATAACCGACCGATGTTTCTCATTCTGATCTATGTTTAATGGGATCTGTGTTGTTAATCAGACCCAAAATAAATGAACAAGCGTGATTAGCGTAATGCATCTTCTGTATCTGTAAAATTTAGTTGAATTTGATTCAGGGGTCTGAGGAGATGATATGACTTTCTCCTAGGGCAAATGTTAAACTAATTAAGCTCTGGCAATCATGATTAACTTCAGTGATTTCAGCAGAGATGACAGGGCGACCAAATATAATGATTGGTGAGTAAAAATTAAACCTTTTGGGCCAGCTTATTTTTACATATTAGTGACTGAAAAAAATCGTATTTTGACAGTTCTCTGTGTTTACTGTCTTCCAATTGAAAGCGGCTTCAAGGCTGTTTTAAAGTACAGTCAGTACGAATTATTTTTTAATCCTTTTTCTGCAACAGACATGGTGCCGAAATTTAAGATCCTCAACTTAAACTTGTGCCAAGAAACATCAAACTGAAATTTGATAATGGTCTGTCCACTAGAACCAAAATTATGCAATCCACCGATGCCAAACCCAGCACCATACCAATACACGACTGCAAAATTTTTGCAGGCATATAAAAATTCACAAATCTATACAAATCCCTAGTCAAACTGCAACTGATCAATGTTACCAAAATGATTGTAAATTTATACCTACCTCTTCTGGTAAGGCACCTGGTAAAAACATTGGATAAACACTATTCTGTCCTGGTATATCCTTAGCTGTAATAAACTTTAATACTCCTGGCATACTCTACAAAAATTCACATTCTTTCATTACGCACAAAGGTTACTCCTTGAAACATTGTACAGCATAACGAAATTACTGTTTATTATGCACCTTATGTATTTTGGTATAATCAAACTAACATATTCAACTCTTTAATAGTAGTCATTGAAAATCGTGTTATTTAAGGCCATACAAAATTAATTTATTGGTTCTCAGGCCATTTTTCATTAAAACTGATGAGGGAGGGAGGTGATTTTTTATTTTTATTTTATTGAAATGGCAAACAATAGGATCAATGAGGGATTTTTTTCACGCCTCCAACTAGATGAGGGGGGGGGGGCCTGTCAACCATTAATTTTTTTTCATGGCCTAATGGAAGAAATTTTAAAAAAAGTGTCAAGGGACCCAAAATTCTGAACTGTAAAGTATTATTATATTTGGATTATATAACAAATCAAATAGGAGAATATAAATTATCAGGATTTACTAAAATAAAGATAAATATCATTTTGATTTGCATTCCAGTTAACAACAAACTGGCGCTATCTAGGATTTGATACCGACCGGCCAGACATATTTTTTAGGGAACCATCTAAGGACTTTTATGATCGAGTTTGGTTCTTTTTAAAAAGCAAATACCGAAGTAACTGTCATTTTTGTTTCTGCATATCTGCATTTCGACAACTTATGTCTCTTCAGTGCATATAAAATCAAAACAATTGGAAGTCCTTAGACCGAGATACAATGTACGTGTAAAGCTGATAGAGAACAGATAACCAACAAGATTTAAACAGAAATGCCAAATTCAGCTAAGGACAGAGCTATGCATGTTGGATATACCCTCAGTTAAAACATTTTTTTGTCAAATTTTGATACTGAAAGTTTCAAAACAAATTGGTTTGCGGGTCAGCACCAAAGTACTGATGCTGGTTTGGTGAGTATCCTCAGGGACTAACAGTCCACCAGCAGAGACCTCGGCCCATTGGTAATAAATAACAAATACCAAAGGAACTGATAATTTTGTTTGTGCATATACGCATTTCGACAACTAAGGTCTCTTCACTGCAGCTAAAATTACTAAGGACAGAGCTATGCACGAGGGAGATAATCTTTAGTTTTAAACAAATTATCAGAGACATTGACGTACATAGATTGGCAAGACGATGTAATCACACGATTTATCACAGACACTGGAGAAAACCTGTTTCAAAAGTACCCCATTCAAATAAATAAAATTTCCATTAGCAAAATGACAAGGTTTCATCTTTTACAAGAGCTATTTTTGAAAATTCTGCTTTGTATCTTAAAATAGTTCTGTAACATATAAAAACCAAAATTATCACAATTTCTCATAAGCAACTGAAAATTTTAATTCAATGTGCAGACTTAAAGGGAAAATTTACTAAATTTTACGCATTGCCTTAATTTAATTTTTATGACACTCTAAACATATTGGCCAAGTCTTTTGTAGAAATTCGAAAGGATAGCAGAGAAAAGCGATATTTTATTATTGTTTATCCTTCAAATTTAAGCTGAGTGACGTCACTCAGCTAAACCTTCAAGTTCACTTATCTTATCACTGTTGTTGTCAGTAATTAAAGCGCTCGTGTGACTTCACTAAATACCTAACAGAATAAGAAAGACAAAGACAGGCATGCTGCCTTTTCATTATAAGTCCAAGTTGTTCATTCTCTTTATATCAATCCATTGATTTTAAAACACACTTGGTTAAGGATGCATATTTCAACTTGCAAAATCACATAAATATCCAAAACAGAAAAAATAAAAAAAGTGAATAAAACTAAATGGTTTATTACACAGTTGCTTGTATCTTAAACATAGCCACAATTAACATGTCCACACACACCAATGTGTCACAGGTGTAAAAATCAATACTAGTTATGCAGACACGTGTAGCTTGTCAAAATATTACCTGTGTCATGCCTTAAGGGTAAAATCCGGGATGTGTGTAATGTTAATAACAATAATTTGTAGAGCTAAGACAATCAAAAGTTGACCGCATTGAATTTACGCAGGGTAATTATTTCAATGCAAACCTATTATTGATATTTTGTGTGTTTTTAGGCAAAATAAATCATTTGTAAATGTTTTAAATATCATTTTAATTTACTCAAACTGCGGTTATATTGTAGAATATAAGAAAGGAATAAAAAACGGCAGATCATGGCAATATTTTGATGATGTCTTTGAACTCGTGCAGAGACGTCTCTTCCCCCGTGCAATGAAAGTGATATAGTTTTTACAGCGATAGTACAGTCTTTTTTGACTTCGCAGGTTACTGACAAGCTGTATACCGGTTTGAATCTGAATACATTGAGAAGAATTGTGATAAATTGAGGAAGAGCACGCTAGTCAACAAAAAGAAATCTTGAATAACCCACGCCAGAGTACCACAGGTTGATGCAAATGTTTCAAATGCCTGTCAATTCCATTGCATTCTGAGTGTATTTGCTGTCATGGGATTGTGTTATTTAATTAACATTAAACATTGAAAAGAATAGCATGAGAATTTGCATTACGAACAACACCCAAACTGTATTTCTTTTGAAATATGTCTTTTCTTGAGTGATGTCTCACTACAGTCCAGGTACCTAAAACTGTAGTACATTAATATTGACTTCAGGAAATTTCATGTACACAAAAGAGACATATAGACAAATCAAACAAAAAGAACTACCTAAAATGTGCTTGAAAAATATACCGGGCCAGCACGGAATGAATCTGAATTAATCCAAGGAGTTAATTTCTGCTGTATACAATTTTCAAAAGTTTTGTGAATAAGTGTTTGGATTAGAGAGAGACTCAACAATAGCACACGCCAATCTCTCAAACATCGTCACAGGTATAATTGGGGTAATAAACAGGATTGCTGTAGGACGCCCAGATATTTGAAGAACAATATGTTTACCAGTACAATTATTTCTAAAGCAGTGTGCGTTGGTAGAAAATATATTTTATACTATATATGGTCAGGATTTCGCATTGCACCATTTTAGAAATTTTCATCAATATTTTTTTTATTAGAAATTGGTTTAAGATATAAGTATGATGAAAATATTAAACAAAACCTGGTATACACTTTTGTCGCACAAATTATTAAGTTAGAGGAACGTATGCTTCATATTGATAAAGAATGTACACAATGACAACAATTCACCGTTATTTGGTATCTTTAAGATGATTAGACATCTCTATACGTTTGTATCGAGATGACGACAAAATGGCGACCCGCAGATCGTAGTCAGACACACTGAAATATAGATCTTATGGACTTATCCTTTGGAATATAACATAAGTATTGATGTATACATGCCCATTTATACAAAAAGGAAAATATTATCAAATTTTTATTTTTTTTTTTGCGAATTTTCCCTTTAACTCGTCTCAAGAATGTTCTTTTTAACGAAACTGATTCTGATTTTAAAGTCTAATGAGCTATTTTTTATTTTTCTTCTAAAGGAGTACATTGGAAAATGATTGTACCCATAGCTGTGAATTTCTTTACTCTTTTGACATTTTTTTTATCTTTGAAAATTTTGAGAAACTCAAGCATGGAAATTTTCAGAAAGTTTGACATGTCTAAATTACTAACATAAACAAATTCTTGTTACAAAGCAAGTACTTTAAAATCTGAGGAGATCCCCCGATACAGTAAACATAGAGAGCAGCCACATCTCGTTGTGCCGCATTGTGTTATGTTTAGCGTATCGGTAAACAGAAATGGACTATAATCATTCTTTTTAACAGATTCATTCATGCGTATAATGTAGATGCATCCAAAGCATTCACTGTAGCTATCTCATACACACAAATATTGTTGATATGGGACATGTAAAAAAGCAGGAATATACTTTAATTAATCTACATAACCAGGTCAATCATGAGTAAAATGAAGTTAAAAGACAGCAACCAAAGCATTCATAGTTGTTGTCATCCCAAAATGCATAAGCGGGAATGAACATTAACCCTGTCGCTAATGCGTAACGTGTGGGGAACAGACAGCATGCGAAGCATGTATCGTTGTTGTCATCATTAAATGAATCATACATACCAAAATGGTTAATGTTGGACATGTCTGTAGGAAAGAATGGACTTAAACCATTTTACCTTACCAAGTCGCTCAAGCGTAAACAATAGGTCACAGACACCATCCGAAGTATTCATTGTTGTTGTGATTCCAAAATGCATCATACATACCAATATGTATGATGTAGGGCATGTGAGTAATTGAGAATGGACTTTAAACATTCTACCTAACCAACTCCGTTAGATAATCCTACAATGTACATTGACTGAGATATGAGCTCCTCTGAGAACATGTGTTAAAGTCAATCAAGCGGAAAATGAAGTTCAAAGTGACCCAATTCGGCCTAAATGCTGATGTTCCATCCAAAATGCATGGTAGGCCACGTAAGAAGACCCTCAAATGTATAGTTACTTAGATGTGCAGAAAATGTAGGTCAAATTAACCCCTTTGGCCTGGATGCTAATGTATCATTAAAGATGAATGTATATACATTTGTATAAAGTTAAATGATCCTACCACATACAGTAACTGAGATATTCGTCAGAAAATGTAGGGCAAATTTGTCCAATTTGGCCAGGATTTTGATGTACCATCTGAGATGCATGCATATACAGTACAAGGTAAGATGATCCTACCATATACAGTAACTGAGATATAAACTCGGAAGTAAACTTGAATGCAAGTCAATTATGCCAGGATGCTGACTTACCACTAAAGATGAATGCAAATGCAAGGTTAAATGATACTTCCATGGACAGACAGATATGAGCTTTGGCCTTTAATTAAATGTAAAGCAATCAAGCAGTAAAAGATCAAGGAGACAAGATGCACCTGCATGCAAAACTTGATGATCGTACCTTCCATAGTTCTCAAGATATATATACCCTAATGCGGACCAAGTCCAAAAAAACTTTGTTCTCAATTTTAGATAAAACCATACTTTTAATCACATATCAGATTGGTTGATTGGTCTTCAATTGTGCAATTATCTACCATAAAGAAACCTACGAAAAACAATCTGACTTCAAAATTCTCAGTTAGTATACATGCTATGTCAGATCCATTGACATTCTTCATCTATTAAATAAAATAAAACAAACCCGGTGTCATTTCCATCAATAATAAGGATTTTACAGTAAAATATGTAAAAACAATTAATTTAATCTCTTTTGGGTGAGGGTGAGACCAGGAATCCAAATTTAAAACCTCAATTGAGACATTTGTCAAGGAACATCATATTTTAATTTGATAATGATCTGTGAAATAGAACTAAGATTATGCTGTCTAAAGACACGACACCCATGCCAGCACCTTAAAATAAAACTAGAGAAGCTCACAAAATATATACCCCCGCTCTACTAAAAAAATCAAATCAAAATTTTAAATAAATGGTTTAAAATGGTTATGTGAAGTGAACATTCTGTGAAAGTTTCATAAAATTTCACAAGTAGTCTCGGAGTAGCTGTAGCCACAAAGTGTGTACCCCTGTGGGGGCCGAAAAGCGAACGGAAGGACGAACGAACAGACCCCATGATCACTATATACCGCCCGCGAATGCGGAGGGTATAACAAAATATATGTATAATAAAAAAAACTATAACTTGACAAGTTGTGCACTATATGTACATACCATGGCTGTGGAAGGATCCATACTACCTAATTTAGCATTTCCAATAGTACTTGTAACAAATGCAGCATGTAATTCCTGTGGATGTTCTGGTACATCATTTACATACTCTGCTTTACCTGTAGTCTGAAATTATAACAAGATTTACTTAAATACAAAATGCGTTGTCAGAAATTAAATCCTTTTAAAATCCAAACTATATTTTTAATTCACATACCAAATATCAAGTAAATAATGTTAGCAGTGTACGATAGAAAGCCTGAAAACTGTAAATTTCTGACTTTTAAAGTTCAGACAACAACAACTATCCATGAAAATCAAAGAATCGTGACAGAACTTAATTCTAATCTTATCTTGGTACTCCATGTCAAGTTAATAACCAATAATTCCACAAAAATCAACAAATCAACTGAGGCTGCAAAAAACTAAATACCGAAGTTACTGTGAATTTTGATTCTGCATATGCGCATTTCGACAACTTATGTCTCATCAGTGCAGATAAAATCTAAACATGCAAGTGTTGTCATGACAAGTATATCCCAACTCCTAACAAGTCTCTTTAATAAGGAAGGTAATCCACTTGGGCAAAAATATCACTTGCAACACAGAACTAATAAGTAAGAAGCAGCATTCAATATTCATAATCAGTATGAAAAAGAAAGGAAATGGAGTAAATGTCAATGAGACAACATCCCATATCCAGGTTAAAACGACCCAAAACAAAGCATCTAGGGTTCACCGTACGGTCTTCAACACAGTGAGGAACCTCACACAATATAGTAAGCCCTAAATGGCCCCAAAAAGGTAAAATGTGGATAAATCAATGGAAACAAACCACATCCAATAACCCAAACATCATGAAACTAAAATTTTAAAAGAAGACAAGGACAAGCCAATGACCAACATAGTATATACATTTACAGACAAAATTTTTGCAACAAAGAAATCTCACTATTTTAAACAATGTTAAAAGTCCCATAAAAGAGCAAGCTGATTTCATAGAGAGAAAAAATCCTTTCAAATGCAAAACTTATTAGTGTGAAGCTGTATACTAAACTTGAAATCAACCCATGCAGTAAGCGTTGAGAATTTTGTGACAAAAATTTTCATGTAAAAAATTCAAAGTACTGTCAAAAAGGAAATAGAAATCGGAGTGACATAAAAATTGCTTACGACACACAAGTCATTATTATCAAGCTGCATGTTTTGTGACTGAAATTTTCACTTTTATGAACAATGGCTAAAAATTCAAAGTCCTTTCAAAGATGAAGTTGAAAATTGGAGAAGGATGAAAACAGCTTCCAATGCACAACTCATTAGTATGAAGCTCCATACCAAATTTGAAATTAATCTGTTCGTAAGCAGCTGAGAATTTTGTCACACAAAATATCGGCTGAATGACAGACTGAAAATGGAGGAAATAACAGAGCAGTTTATTCCAATATATCTCCTCATTTGAGGTTAATTATAACAAAACTAGTACTCCATCTGTTAATTACCAAGGCTAGGTCAAAACAGATATCTAATGTGATTAACTTTAAAAAATCCATAAAAATGTATAAAAAAACATAAAAGTAAAAAAGGCAACCAGACATTAGAGAGATGGCAGTCATCTCTGTTGGTCCGTATAAGTGCAAATTTAAATGTATGTGAACCAAATACTGATGTGAATACAAGACAAGTTTGGACACAATTATATAATACTCAATAAATAAATTCAATATAGTATCTACATGCTGAAAACGCATCCCTCTGTATGGAATGACAATATATACAAAGCTTGTGACAAAGTTTCAAGTTTGCAGTATTTACCATAGCAGAGAGAAAAGTTTGACAAAAAATCAAGGGTCACCAAGCTTTGAATATGACACTTTGACTTGAACTGATATATCCTCAGGCCAAATACCACAATCCTACCTCAAAAGACATTTAGAGGCTCAGGGCATAGACTGAGGCAGAATCGCTGACAAAATGCTTTAAGTATAAGCTATGGTTATTCTCATGGCCAAAATGATTTTTTCCCTGAGGGTCTAATATTATGCTATAGTCCAATACATATTCCAGTTCAGTTTGGTTAAATTGGCTTCAATAATTTCATTGAAGAATGACGAAAATGTTCAATTTCTCATAGGGTCAAATGTTAATCTATATTCCGCCCTGGCGGTGTAATGTGTTTTGTCTGTCATAATGAAATGAGTAATATATGTAAAGGACCTTCTATACATCATTCCTGTAAAGTTTGGATGAATTTTCTTCATTGGTTTCTGAGGAAAAGATGAAAATATGATTTTTCAAACAGGGTCCAATGTTAAAGTTAAGTTCCGTGCTGGCGGCCATGATTTTTGTTGGATCGGGGGGAAATGAGCAATCCCGGTTAATAACCTTCCATACATCATTCCTGTGAAGTTTGATTGAAGTTGCTTCAGTGGTTTCAGAGGAGAAGATAAAAATGTGAAAATTCAACGGACGTAAGACGGAAGACTGATGTCAAGTGAATGCAATAGCTCCATTGTCCCTTTGTATATAGCCTATACATGTCTTCGTCATCAGAAAGCAATAATCTGAGCTTGTGTTCAATGTCAAGGGTCATCAACAATGGTATTAAAGTGGTCTATCTAAATATTAAATATCAAGCTTACCTCAAAAATTGAATAAGCTGGACACGACTTGTTATTATAAAAGCAAAAATAAAGTGAAAATATCTTGGTATATGGTAATTGTATACAATTGCTAAATTCAGAGACAAAACTCAAGTTTCATAAATCGAAATTTCTAAAGGGCAGGAAGTAATCTATCAATTAGTTTTAAGTTGCTATATACCTGAAGTACAGCTTCCAGCTTCATCATAGGTTCAGTTAGGGGCCACTCCATTGGCTTTGTGTCATATGACTGATGTCCAGATGACATGGGTCTGCTTAGAGGAAAGGCACCACTTCTGCACTCAGGTTTTGCTTGGTCTCCTAATACTTCTAGGATGTACTGAAAATGAAATTAAAGTTTTCTAATGGTACATGAATGAAGAAAAAAGACAACACAAGTTTAAGCCTTAATAGATGTCTTACATGTCCCTGCTTGGTCGCTGAATCGATGTGAAAAACCATTGATGTGACATAATCAGAAATACTAACAAGACAAAGAAATTTAGGTCAGTGATAAAAGCAATATAGCAAGCTGTCATATGTACTATCCAAGACCAACAAACATACCAAATATCCTTGACCTACCACTGTTAGATACTGAGAAACTTAACATGCTCACTAATTCGTGATATTGAGGTCACAGACAAAAACCATATGCCAGCTGTCATGCACTACATGAGACCAACTTGCATACAAAATATCATTGTCTTACCATATATAGTTTCTGAGGAACTAAGCTAATCAGAAAAACATGCTCACTAGAGTGTGAAAATTGAGGTCATAGCCATAAGCCATATGACAGACTGTCATGTACTACCTAAGACAAAATTACATATCAAATTTAATTGACATACCACTGATAAATACTGAGAAATTGAACTCATCACAAAACTAAACATACTCAATGACCGTGAAAATAAGGTCACAGACAAAAGCCATATAGCAGAATATCGTGTATTACCCAAGACCAACCCCTATACCGCCACTTTTGACATATGTACGACAAAAATATTACAAGCATCTCTCAATTGATTTATTTGCTGTACTTTTGAAGTTGGCTTAGTAGTGTATTTTTTCATTCTTGAAGCATGTCTGAAGCAAATTTAAATTGAAGGCAAATGCACCACTTTTTCTGGTGCGGTAAACATTGTATTTTTTCTGTTGCTTCTTTATATGTATATGAAATGTGAAAAAAGGAAATAAAAATAAAGAATTATAAAAACATACAAGCAAGACCCAAATGACGAAGATAAAAATCCTGAATTGAAAGAACTTAAATAACTTAAATAAAAACATGCAGACAAATTGTCTGATAGAAAAACTATATAGTTAAGAAATACATACAGTATAAAGGTAGCCTAAGGCTACATTCTTTCTGTATTCAACACTAGGCTCTACAGGATCTATGTTAGGGTCAGGGTTCACTTCCGATGATAAAGTATTCAGAGCTCCTATAAAAAATGTAAAATGTAAATAAGCCCATTATTGAATACATTTTTTAAAACTGCTGTACTTTGGAGATTTCTGGTACAAAAATATTTCCTGGAAAATGCATTAGGTAGGACAATATAGGAAGCATCAAACACTACTATGAATGTCATCATCTCAGATGTGGTGTATTCACAGTAAATATTTCAAATATATTTTAAATTTTAGTGTTTAATGCATCCTACATTTCAATCAAATTCAAGGACAGAGCGGGAAAATATGACTGAAATGAAGGAGGCATTACACCAAAGTTGTTGACCATCAATATCACGACTAACCCAAGATTTTTGCAGCATTTTAAGGTTAGTGAGGACATCTGACCCCAAAAATAATTCCGAATTCAAAATGGCTATTTTTTAAATATATTACTGTTGAATATATACCAGAAGTGATGTCATCGGATGAACTTGTAGCAAAAATACCAAACTAAAAAAGTTATATGACTGTATACAGTCTTTACTTGACTAGAACAGGAAGTTGTAGGCTACACATGTCAAACCTTAAGTGGATACTTTCTTGCATACTGTCAATCATAAATACAAAAATTTCATCTACAAATTCAAATTTTGTGACATATTGTATGATAGTTCGACACATGACCCCGCAGGAGTCCTTTAGAGAGATAAAGGAGCGCGCATGCGGGACCGGAAGTAGTTTGTATTTCCAATTGGCCACCGTTTTAACCGGAATGGCCTATTATGCTGTATAAAGATATATTTTGGATATATTTTGGATGGCGTTGACTAAATTAATGAGTTAATATTTTTCATATTTTCTTGTTTCAAACTTCTAAGGAGTGATCTTTATAGAACGGAAATCAGCATCGGCTTGTTCTTGCAATATTTCTATCAAGTCTGCGTTACTTGTTTAGAAGGAGGAGACTGCTATTGTTCTTCTAGGGTGAATTCATTCTTCCAACAATTTTCAAGTTTTATTCTATCATTATTTCCCCTTTTCTTATCTCTTTGCCTTCATTATTTACTTTTTTCACTACTATCTCTCTATTTTATTTAATTTTAATCGAAGTTATTTTGCCCTTTTCAGCACTTTAACTGTTTTAATTCATTATTATTTTCCTTTTCCTCACCTTATTTCAAGATTATTTCCATTTTTAATCATATACGAAGGAATTTTTCCCGCCATTTTGCTGTTTCCATGGCAACGGTCGCCATTATGATATTTTAAAGGTCAAAACTCGAATCTACACATGCTAAGTAACCCTCCTGTCAAATTTCAGTCATTTTGGAGCAATTTGAAAATTTCCCCCATTTTCTGTTCCCATAGCAACGGTCGCCATTTTTGATGTTTTTAAAACCAAGGTTCGTTTCTACACATGCTCAGTAACCTCGGTGCCGGCGGCCATTTTTGGTCGGATTAGAATGAAATGAGCAATCTAAGTAAAGGACTTTCCATACAACAGTCCTGTAAAGTTTGGTTTAATTTCCTTTATTGGTATCAGAGGGGTAGATGAAAACAAGATTTTTCGAATAGGGTCCAATATTTAACCTTAGTTCTGCGCTGGTAGCAATGTTTTTTGTTGGATCAGATTCCATACATTCCTGTACTGTTTGATTCGTTTCAGTGGATTCAGAGAAGATGAAAAAGTGATTTTTTTCCTTTGGGTCAAATGTAAAACCCAAGTTCTTTGCTGGCGGGCATAATTTTTATCCGATCAAAAAGAAACGAGCATTTTTTAAAAGACCTTCCTCACATCATTCCTGTAACATTTGACTGAATTTGCTTCATTGCATTCCGAGAAGAAAAAAATGTGAATTCTCCCGTAAAGTCCAATGTTAAAATCCAGTTACGTGCTTGCGGCAATGTTTTAAGGCAGATCAGAATAAAATGATCAATCTTGGTAGAGGGCCTTCCATACATCATTCCTGTAAAGACTGATTAAATTCACTTCAGATGAAAATGATTTTTCCCATAGGGTCTAATGTTAAACCTAAGTTCTGTGCAGGCGGCAATGTTTTTTGTCAGATAGCAAATAACATTTTTCCCGCAATTTTGCTGTTTTCATGGCAACGGTCGCCATTATGATATTTTAAAGTTCAAAACTCGTATCTACACATGCTAAGTAACCTTCCTGTCAAATTTCAGTCATTTTGGAGCAATTTGAAAATTTCCCCCATTTCTGTTCCCATAGCAACGGTCGCCATTTTTGATGTTTTTAAAACCAAGGTTCGTTTCTACACATGCTCAGTAACCTCAGTGCCGGCGGCCATTTTTGGTCGGATTAGAATGAAATGAGCAATCTAAGTAAAGGACTTTCCATACAACAGTCCTGTAAAGTTTGGTTTAATTTCCTTTATTGGTATCAGAGGGGAAGATGAAAACAAGATTTTTCGAATAGGGTCCAATATTTAACCTTAGTTCTGCGCTGGTAGCAATGTTTTTTGTTGGATCAGATTCCATACATTCCTGTACTGTTTGATTCGTTTCAGTGGATTCAGAGAAAATGAAAAAGTGTTTTTTTTCCTTTGGGTCAAATGTAAAACCCAAGTTCTTTGCTGGCGGGCATAATTTTTATCCGATCAAAAAGAAACGAGCATTTTTTAAAAGACCTTCCTCACATCATTTCTGTAAAATTTGACTGAATTTGCTTCAGTGCATTCCGAGAAGAAAAAAATGTGAATTCTCCCGTAAAGTCCAATGTTAAAATCCAGTTACGTGCTTGCGGCAATGTTTTAAGGCAGATCAGAATAAAATGATCAATTTTGGCAGAGGGCCTTCCATACATCATTCCTGTAAAGACTGATTAAATTCACTTCAGATGAAAATGATTTTTCCCATAGGGTCTAATGTTAAACCTAAGTTCTGTGCAGGCGGCAATGTTTTTTTGTCAGATAGCAAATAACATAAATTACCAATAAGCAGAAAAATATTTCCCTAAGTCTAACCCTGAATGGTCAGCCAATAATTTGCCCTGTAGATAAAAATTTACATGGTAACAATGAAGGGTCAGGCATCGATTTTCCCTGTAGATATGTCTCTTTGATAACAGCTTACCTTTTTAATATTGAAGAGTTAGACAACGATTTTCCTTGTACATATGTCTCTGTGTTTACAGTTTACCTGATAACACTGAAAGGTCAGGAAAATATTTTCCCTTTAGATATGTGTCTGTGTTTACAGCTTACTTTGTAACACTGAAGGGTCAGCCAAAGATTTTCCTTTTAGATATGTGTCTGTGTTTACAGCTTACTTTGTAACACTGAAGGGTCAGCCAAAGATTTTCCTTTTAGATATGAGTCTGTGTTTACAGCTTACTTTGTAAGACTGAAGGGTCAGCCAAAGATTTTCCTTTTAGATATGAGTCTGTGTTTACAGCTTAATACTTTGATACACTGAATGGTCTACCAATAATTTTCCTTGTAGATGTTTCTGTGTTTATAGCTTACCTGGTAACAATGAGGGATCAGCCAAAGATTTTCCCTATAGATATATCTCTGTGTATAGAGCTTACCTTGTAAAACTGAAGGGTCAGTGAACGATTTTCCCTGTAGATATGTCTCTGTGATTAGAACTTACCTGGTAACACTGAGGGGTCAGCCAATGATTTTCCCTGTAGATATGTCTCTGTGTTTACAGCATGAATCTGCAAAGATAATAATAATTTTATCTTGGTTCTTTAAAGAACTGATTCTTAGTTTTATATGCATTTTTTAATTTCCTTTGATCTCTGGTTCTGGTAGCTTATAATACTAAACATAATCAAGAAATCATTGCAGTCTCTTTGAATTATTTCAATTCTAATAGGACATTAATATGGTCCATTTTTTGCATTGATGAGATCAAACTTGATTTTTTGAGTAATTCAATGTATCAATTATGTCACAAACAAAACTGTAACCATAATTGATGAGACCTATTTGGCTTTCCAAGAAATTCAATGTTACCTTTATGTCACAAACAAAGCTGAAAACATAATTGATATGACCAAATTCGGCTTTACTTCGGTGCTTACCCGAAAGCCGATTCTTATTGGAACCTTACAATATCTAATTTTTAATAAATTTTGTTGAAAACTAAGGAGTATCTTCCTCATGCAAATCTCTGCCCTTAGCTGATTTTGGCTTTACATTTAGATCATATTGGTTATTTGTTCTCTATCCTTTTTTAAACATCTTTGAGTTGATGGTCTTCCAACGTTTAGAATTTATCTGCAATGAAGAGTTGACGAAATGAGCATCTGCAGAAAATAAATTTACAGTAATTTCGATATTTAGTTATTTGTTAGCACTGGGTCGATGCCTCTGCTGCTGAACTGAGAGTAACCGGAGGGTATTTACCAGCCCAGTAGTCAGTACTTTGGAGCTGACCCGAAAACCGATTCTTATTGGAACCTTACAATATTTAAATTTTGTAAATTTTGTTGAAAACTAAGGAGTATCTCCCTTATGCAAAGCTCTGCCCTTAACTTTCGATTTAATCTGCCCCGAAGAGACGTAAGTTGTCGAAATGTGCATATGCAGAAAATAAATTTACAGTAACTTCGGTATTAAGTTCTTTGTCCAAGGTTGATCATAAATTTATTTAATTTAATTACTTTTTAAAACCTCTTGTGGTCTCAATGTTTGAAGTACATTTGTACGTCATACTTGAATTGCTAAAAATACTTGTAAGAGCTCAAGAATAAATAATAACCCTTTTTAATCAGGTTTTCGGTAAATACAGAAAGTAAAACAACAGTGAGCAAAAACTCGCAGATTCCTCAAATCATATATAGTCTTGGCCGGGTCAATATCTTTGTCCTGGGAGACCACAAAATAGTTTGATTAAAATCTACGACCAGATTTTCCAAAGACTATCTAATCTATCAACTGACTTTCAGTTGCCATAATTTTGCTTACTTTATAACAAAAAGCTCATAGGGTACAATTCTGGAAGGGACATATCCAATAACAATACAATCAAAGTTTAGTTCCAAGCTAGTAATTTTAGGCAAGAAAATTGAGGAACAGGATCCTCTGTTTGGCTTTGGCAGCGATATAAGTTGCTAGGTTGGGTCATCAGTAATACTGTTCTAAAATATTGTTATTTCTATCCGACAAGAAAAGTTTTTAGAACTTACAGTTCTAATGTATTTTTATGTACTAAACTCAGATTCAGACAAATGAAAGAAAAGTTATTACCTTGAAAGGGTAGTTTTACAAACTGTATATGAAAGAGGCCAAAAATGCCATGTATATTTATTTCTTGGTCCCTACACTAGTGTCATTCAGTGGCATTTAGTAAATAAATCAAAATGAAATGTACGTCATTATTTGAAGTTGCGTTTATTTTGTGGTGTCATGTCTTCTCTATCAGGTGTCCTTTGAAACACACATTTCTTGATTTAGGTGGTCTGATAATTTTTTATGTCTACAGTAAGCAATTATCTGAATACTTGCGGGTAAATTTCCAAACTCTGTGTAAACTAAGTTTTGCACACTCTGTATAAACTAAGTTTTGCACACTATGTATAAAATAAGATTGGAAAACACTATTTAAACTAGAGGAATGTATGTACCCTCATGTCTCTAACTGGTGGGATCACATATTGATAGTAGGAGCTGTCTTTTACTATTAGGTATTATCAAAGCTCATCGTTGAAGGCCTCGTGGTGACTTCAAGATGAAGAACAACAATAAAAGCGTTTTTCCAATGATTGGCACAAACTTTGTCTCATGTGAATTTACTCCATATCCTAAGGTCATGGTTAATTTGTTACAAGGGTTATTTCAGTTATTTATAGTGCCCCAAAAGACGAAAACAATTGGTGTTTGGATTCTGTAGATGTTTCCTTTTATGAATATCTAACAACCAAGAGAGGTTCCAAATTAAATGGGAACATTTTCCAACCAATAATATTTTTTCCACCTTATAAGAATAAAACCGTAGAAATCGTCTATAAAGGCTATGGGCATAATTTGATGTCAAAATTCGTAGAAACTACGTACAACTGGTAGCCGTAAAGAGGTCTGCGATTTCAATAACCCGATTTAGCAATGGTAAAACCTGTATGAAAAACAAAAAACAATACAACTATTCATTTCTTGTTTTTGTTTATAAACATGAGGTTGTTCAATTCAATAAAGTATTTAAAATCTTACAAAATCTTTGGAAATTCCAGAAAATACAATACAAGGTTTTTCTGTCACCGTAAATCTGTTAGTTTTGTCAATCTTCATTCTGATACCAGCATTCACATATGAATGGGAGTTCTGAAATATATAAATATTATTTACTTAAGAATATGAGCTGTGAAATGTATAAAATATTGGCATTCGCGTAAAGAGGGAGTTCTTAAATTGAAGGGGGGGGGGTTGCATGCCATAAAACCGGTTTAACACCATCATTTCTTTTGAAATGCCTGTACAAAGTTAGGACAATTACGGTCGACAATTTTCCGGTAGTTTCCACTTGATTTGTCTTTTTGTCTCATGAACTTCGGCTCTTGAGAACTCTGTTCAGTAATTTTGTTATTACTCCCATTTTTAATAAGAATGGAAGTTCCCTAAATTTAAAAACGAGAATCATACAAGAATTGGAGTTGGCAAATGTCAGGAGGGTATAAGTTCTTGAAAAAATATATAATAAGTATTCTCTTATGATGCACGCTTATTTTCTATTCCTTGCACGAATAGTTATTTGTGGCACACAACGAGACTTTGAAGCTGGAGTTAGATATGAACTTGTTGAATCGCTTTTACAGGATTTTCATTGGTCGAGCGGCAAGTAATAACACATCACAAGTGATGTGCTTTTATTTTTTCGACGTTTTCATTGGACCACTGTGAAATCTCGTTGGTCGTGATTAAAGTTACTTAGCAACGGTGTTGTTGTTTGAAAAACAGCAGTTCCGCACTTAAAATTCGCAGTATTTATTTATGAATATCATAAGAGAAATAGTTTTAACAACTAGAAAGAATTGTATATCGCTGGATATCAACTCTCGTTATGTAATTTCAAATATAATAAACTCGCCAAAGGCTCGTTTATTAAATTTTAAAATTACATACTGTAGTTGATATCCATCGATATACAATTCTTTCTCGTTATGAAAACTAAAATTATCATAGAAATATTAAACAAGTATTTACATTATTATATTCATATATTACATTTAATTAAAATCTTTAAATAAAGTAAAATACCAAAATTTCCATAAGAATGTATTGTACTATTCTGATGATTTAACAGCTTTACCAGAGGCTCACAGAAGACTGTATCGCTAGCCTGGCTACTGGTGTTATTTATGGAATATAAAGATACATGTACAGCAACTGTTTTTCCATTATTTGCATTTAACATTATAATTTAACATGGTGACTGTCTTTTAGAATACTTAATAAACAAGAGCTGGCGCCCAATGGCAGCCTGATATACCCCCGCTCATTGAACCCTGTATCAATGTGGCAAGTGAAAATTTAATTGTATAGGGACACAATACAAGTGTGGACACAGTACAAGTGTGGACACAATACAAGTATAAACACAATGATATAATCCTAGTAACCAACATGTTCAACTTTTACTGTTTGCACAACAATTGAATCTGCCTTACATTTTCAAAAGAAAAAATCCATATATTGTACAACAATGAAAAACAATGACGTCTCGGCAAACAGGAAGTGCTTACAGCGTAACCTTGAAATTCTGAAATTCAAACATACAATAGATTGGACCATAAGAAATGTCTGTGCAAAACAACAATTGAATCCCACTTACAGCTTCAGAAAAAAATGTAATGAAAAATTCCATATATTGTACAACAATGAAAAACAATGACGTCTCGGCAAACAAGAAGTGCTTATGGCGTAATCTTGAAATCCGAATACACGATAGTTTGGACCATAAGAAAGCTCTGTGCAAATCAACGATTGAATCCCAATTACAGTTTCAGAAAAAAATGTGACGAAAAATTTCAAATATTGTACAACAATGAAAAACAATGATGTCTCGCCAAACAGGAGGTTCTTACGGCGTAACCTTGAAATCCGAATACACAATAGATTGGACCATAAGGAAGCTCTGTGCAAAACAACAATTGAATCCCTCTTACAGTTTCAGAAAAAATTGTGACGAAAAATTTCATATATTGTACAACAATGAAAAACACTGACATCTCGGCAAACAGGAAGTGCTTATGGTGTAGCCTTGAAATCAAAATACATGACAGATTCGACCACAAAGAAGCTCTGTGCAAAACAACAATTGAATACCTCTTACAGTTTCAGAAAAAATTGTGACGAAAAATTTCATATATTGTACAACAATGAAAAACAATGACATCTCTGCAAAGAGGAAGTGCTCATGGCGTATCCTGAAATCCGAATACACGATAGATTGAACCATAAGGAAGCTCTGTGCAAATCAACAACTGAATCCCACTTACAGCTTCAGAAAAAATTGTGACGAAAAATTCCATATGCTGTACAACAATGAAAAACAATGACGTCTCGGCAAGCAGGAAGTGCTTATGGCGTAACCTTGAAATCCGAATAGACGATAGATTACCATAAGGAACTCTGTGCATATCAACAGTTGAATCCCTCTTACAGTTTCAGAAAAAATTGTGACGAAAAATTCCATATGCTGTACAACAATGAAAAACAATGACGTCTCGGCAAACAGGAAGTACTTATTCGGTACTCTTGATATCTGTATAAACACATCGGACCATCGTGAAATCAGAATGCACGATAGTTTGGACCATAAGAAAGCTCTGTGCAAATCAACAAGTGAATCCCAATTACAGTTTCAGAAAAAATTGTGACGAAAAATTTTAAATATTGTACAAATATACCCCCCGCTCATTGTACCCTGAATCAATGTGGCAAGTGCAAATTTAATTGTGTCGGACAACAGTACAAGTATGGACACAATACAAGTATAAAAACAATTATATAATCCCAGTAACCAACATTTTCAATGATAACTGTCTGCACAACAATTAAAACTGCCTTACATTTTCCAAAGAAATTGTGATGATAAATTCCATATATTGTACAACAATGAAAAACAATGACATCTCAGTAAACAGGAAGTGCTGATAACCTACGGTAACCTTGAAATCCAAATACACGATACATTGGACCATAAAGAAGCTCTGTGCAAAACAACAATTGAATCAAACTTACAGTTTCAGAAAAAAATTGTGACAAAAAATTCCATATATTGTACAACATTGAAAACAATGACCTATCGGCAAACAGGAAGTGCTCATGACATAACCTTGAAATCCGAAAACACAATAGATTGTACCATGAGGAAGCTTTGTCCAAAAAACAATTGAATCTACTTAACAGTTTCTGAAAAAATTGTGATGAAAAATTTAATATGTTGCACAACATTGAAAAACAATGAGGTTACAGCAAACAAGAAGTGCCTATGACGTAACCTTGAAAACGAAAAACATAATGGATAGGACCATAAGAAGCTCTGTATAAATAAAAAATTTAATCCCACTTACAGTTTTAGAAAAAAAATGTGACATAAAATTCCATATTGTACAACAATGAAAAACAATGACGTCTCGGCAAACAGGAAGTGTTTACAGCATAACCTTGAAATCGGAACATACGTTAGATTGGACCATAAGGAAGCTCTGTGCAAAACAACAATTGAATGCCACTTACAGTTTCTGAAAAAATTGTGACGAAAAATTCCATACATTGTACAACAATGAAAAACAATGACATCTCTGCAAACAGGAAGTGCTTACGACGTAACCTTGAAATTCGAATACACGATAGATTGGACCATAAGGAAGCTCTGTGCATAACAACAATTGAATCCGTCTTACAGTTTCAGAAAAAAAATTGTGACGAAAAATTCCATATGCTGTACAACAATTAAAAAAAAACAATAAAGTCTCGGCAAACAGGAAGTATTTATGCGGTAACCTTGAAATCTGTAAATACTTATAAGACCATAATGAGAAAGTTTTTGCCAAAATATGATTTCATTCTGTTAAGTAGTAGCTGAGAAAAGTGTGGTTACGGACAGACGAACGAACGAACGGACGAACGAACGGAGGTAAACCAGCATATCCCCACTACTATGTAGCGGGGGTATAATAAAACAATTGTTCAATCGAGGTAAGAAAAAACAGTTTTGTTTTCTTTGTTTTTTTCTTGTTTTCAAAGTTACAATTAGACCAGCCATGGCAGCCATCTTGGAATTCCAATTGGCACCAAAATCACAAAATTTATAGAGAGAGTTACTGTCAGGTATTTCACCATGTTCCACCATGACAACATGCTTTAACAATGATTTTTTAACATTCTTGTCAAAAATATTGTGTAAACAAAAGATCTTCACCTTTTGAATCTTTAAATCTATGGTTACTATGACAATTTTCGAAAATATCAATGTTGCTAAGGACATGAAAGTAACTTCCTGTTATCAATGTCATTTATTTTATTTTTACAGCATAACTGTACATTTTTGATATTTTTGCTAGGGACTTTTATGAGAGATAGCTTTACTGTAAGGGACCACTTTTGACGCTGGTTTTTACGCCGAGACATAAATATCTATTTTGAAACTGAATTACATTGAAATCAGTCAATGTTGAGTTTTTCTGCCTTTTTTGGCTGCCACTCTGAAAAAGATGGTTGACAAACAATTTCGACCTCAGTCGCAACATCAATATCCATCTGGATACCAGATTTCATTGTAATCGGAAAATGTTGAATTTTCCCCATCTTTGTAGTAGCCATTTTGAAAATGGTGGTCAACAAACATGTTGGAGTCATAACATCAATATTTATTTAATAACCAAATTTCATTGAAATCAGACAATGCTGAATTTTCCAGGTTTTTTTGTTTGTTTGTTTGTTTGTTTTTTTTTTTTGGGGGGGGGGGGGGGGGGNTATTTTGAATATGGTGATCAAGGACAATTTTCATCACCGGTTTCGAAGTTACTACATCAATATCTATTTGGATACCAATTTTATAAAAATAAGACAATGATGCATTTTCCAATCCATGTTTGGCTGCCAATTTGAAACTGGAGGTGAACAAACAATTTTCAACATCGGTTTTGAAGTCGCTATATCATAAAAAAAATCATTTTATCAAGTTACATAAGTTTTAAAAGAAAAAACGTATAAATTCTAAAATTTAAGTGAGTAAAGGGTATTTAATAACTCCTATATGGCTTTTGGAATTTCTTTCAAAACGTATGGGTAAGTATATCTTGACATGGTAAACATTTTATCAATAACACTTTGCCTTTATCTTTTATAGTTTTGGACATAAATGACGAGAAAATTAAAATAATGAAAATTTGGTGAAAATAGGAATTAACTCCTACATGGGTTTTCAGATTTCCTGAAAATTTCAGGGTTTGTAAATCTAACCATTCTGAACAATTTTACCTGTATAAGATTTTTGATACCTGTAACGATTTTTCGAGTTTTTAGCCAAGAAGTGTGGACCCTACTTGATGTCTCGCCCGTCCCTGCTTGTTCGCTTTATTGATGTGAAAACTATAACTGACTTAAATCAGAAAACTTAACATGTTTGCTAGACTGTGAAATTAGGGTAACTGACATAAGTAAGAGACCAGACTGTCATGTACTACCTAAAACTAAAATTCCAGATATCCCTGACCTACCACTAATGGAAACTAAAAAAAAACATTTCACTAGAACCCGAAAATGAGGTTCAGGACAAAACCCAAATAGCTGGTTGTCATGAAATTGAGGTCACACACAAAAGCCAAATAACAGAATATCATGTCCTTTTTGAGAGCAATCAAAATACCAGATATTATTGATGTAAGATAAATAGTTACCGAGAAACTGATATAATCAGTTAAAGTAAATATGATCACTAAACCATGAATTTTAGTCATGGACAAAAGCCACCTGACAGACTGTCCTTTACTATCCGAGACCAACCTATATTATACCACATATCATTAAAAGTTACTGAGAAACTAAACTTATCACAAAAACTTAACATGTTCATTGGAGGTTACAGACAAAAGCCATATAGCAGACTGTCATGTCCTACCCAAGACCAACCTACATACCACTTACAGTTACTGAAAAATGACCTATCTACCACTTACAGTTACTGAAAAATGACCTATTCACAAAATTTAAATGCTCACTAGACCGTAAAATTGAGACAAAGGACAAAAGTCATATGACAGACTGTCATGTACTAACTAAGACCAACCTACATATAGTCCGGGGGCTGGAAACACTTTCCGTGCATCCCCACCCCCCACTTCCGAACCAGACCGGATTTTTTCAGTCCTTCTTTGTTCCCTCTTCAAAATAGAACATGTTAACACGAACATAACCTGCACGCATAGACAGTATAGGGCCACTTTTATAGTACACCCAAAAATTATTGTATTTTCGTTTTAACATAAGTTTCATCTTTTAAGCTCCATAACTTTTTACAGATAAGTTATGTACTGAAATTTGGTATCAAATTAAAGCTAATTTAATATGCTTTACAATTAACACAAGTTTGGGTACTTTACGCCAATTTTATGATCTGGGGATACAAAAAATCTACCCTACAACAAATTGCGAAAATGTCGATTTGAGGTTGTCAATTCCTTTCAGATAAACAACCCTCGTCATTTGATCTAGTTTTTATGCCTAACTTATCAGTTGTGATACAATGTTGGAAAATAAAACCATTAAAGTCCATAAAATTTTGATTTTCTTTATAATTTTTTTTTTTAAAAAATGGAATTTTTCGTAATTTTAGATTTTTCACAATTTCGACTTATTGACTTAAGGGTCGTAAAAATCTTAATATATATTTAATAATTGTCGATGCAATAATAATTTATGATATGTTAGCAACAAATTAAACGCAAAAATTTGAGTTACAAATATATTATAGGTTCATAAATGTCAAAATTAGCACCCCTCCCTCTAAAAATTAAGAGAAAATTTGAATTATTCAGGCTCTAAATGATAAAAAGATAATGTTCAATGGGAATTCTAGAGTGTATATCACTACAACTGACATGCAGAAGATCATTTAAGTAGATTAAAACTTTTCAAAAGGTCTGATTTCGACTCTTCTTTCCGAAATTGTATGAAAAATGGGAATTTTCCGTTTTTCAGAATTTCTGCTGTTTTGACTTTGAGATGCAAATACTTCATGAAATTGATATATTACTTGAAAATGTTGATTAAATATCGTTTCATCATATCTAAGCAATTAGAAAGTATGCTTTTAAGCCTTTTAGACTATTTACAGTCTCATAAATTACAAACATATTAACCCTTACCACACATATTTAACACATTTTATTTCATTTTATTCAGCTTGAAAAGCTTTTAACATTGTATAAGGGTCCAATGACATATCATTTTCAAACACCAAAATACAAAAAATAAGATCATGCGCCCGGTTTATGGGCAGTCATTCAGCGATTTCACTTTCTGAAATACTGAAAATTCCCATTTTTCACGATAATCGTCCAAAATATTCAATTTTACCCATATTTTGGTGTCAAAATTACATATTATGATATATCAAATGCATCTTTTGCAAAGAAAGTAAAACATTAGCATGCTTGAAAAACTATTACATCAAGGTTTTCGTTATCATAAACTAGTTAAAACCTTTACTAAATTTTATCATCGATATAAAGACTTGGTTCATAAATACAATGCAACCTGTAAACATCTTATCAAGGCTGGCATTTCACATCCCTTATTTTACGGTAATGTTTTACATAAGAGTAAAAATACTTAAACTCGCCTAACAAACTTATAAAACCAATAAATCGTCTAATTCATACGGGTCATAATTACGATATTATCGTCAAGTCATTGCGTATGGCCTTCTTTGGTATTAACATTGATTTTTTGATAGGGTCTTTGCATTTTAACTTAACACATTCTAAATTTCTAAAATCAGTATTGCATGGACACGGGTTGTGTATTCCGGTATATACATGAAATCATTATGCTAAACTATTCACAGGAGGGGATCTTGACGGAAGCTGTATACTGAGGGTACATAACTTTATTTGTCATTTGGTAATGGGTCTGGAGCTTGCATGTCAGTTAACTGCTAGTAGTCTCTTGTGATTTCATGTTTATGTCCGTATATTTAGTTCTCTCAGTTTAATTTCTCACAATTGACTCAGTCCTGTTGCCAACTGAATTTTACTGTTGTTACGATTGTTTCTTTATTTATCACACTGGCTGTAGGGGGGGGAAGGTTTGGGCCCAATAAAACTAGTTTAACCCCGCCGCAGCAGGTTTGCGCCTGTCCTAAGTCAGGCAATTTATTAAGCCATTGTGTGTCTTGTCTGTTTTCTTGTTAGTTCACTTTATGTGTATGGGAGTCTATGATGATGTTTATTTCGCTGAACTTGATTACTCTTCATTTAGGGGCCAACTCCGACCTGCCGTTGGGTGTGGGGTTTCCTCACCGTTCATTGAAGATCTTATGGTGGCTTTGAGTTGTTATTACTTCCCTTTGGGTCGTTGTCTCTTTGACACATTCCCCGTTTCCCTTCTTTTTCCTATTTGTTCATTTATATGTACAGACGGTCATATTTTGGAGATTTTTAAGTTTAATTTTGTTGGGGTAGGGGTAAGATTTTTAGTATTTAGAGACAAATTGAACACTCCTTATTTTTCTAACCATCGTTTTTAAATAACATATGTATCGGTTAAGACAATAAATTGGCATATCTGCAGATAAATCTTCCAGATTTGCCACATATAACGATTTAAAAGTGAATTTTGGACAATCTGAAAAGCTAAAAATTTCCATTTTTTATCAATTTTGGACAAAATATTGAGTTTAAGCTGACAACTGGGATTTGAAATACCAAATCATGATAGTATTCAAGCAACTTTGTTATATGCAACGCAGAATTTGCGTGTGTTGGTTATTTTTATTCCAACATAGAAAAAATATTGAAAATTTTGGGGGAAATGTGTTGGGGTAGGGGTACGATTTTTGGTATCTAGAGTCACATTTAACACCCCTTGTTTTTCTAAACAATGTTTTCAGACATCTAATGTATCGCTTAGAACAATTAATTGGCATATCTGCAGATATATTCTATAGATTTGATACTTTTGCGATTTAACTGTTAACTATGGACAAATCTGAAATACTGAAAATTCCCATTTTTCATCAATTTGCGGAGAAATATTGAGTTTTAGTCGACCAATGGGTGTTAAAATACCAAATCATGATGTAATTCATGGAACATTGTAATATACAACAGACATTTTGCATGTTCTGGTAATTTGTATGCGAACATAGACCAAAAAACACCAATTTCAGGGAAAATTTGGTGGGGTAGGGGTACAATTTTCGGTATTTAGAGTCACATATAACACTCCTTGTTTTTCTAAACTATGTTTTCAGACAACTAATGTATTGCTTAGAACAATTAATTGGCATATCTGCAGATCTATTCTATAGATTTGATATATATCGGTGATTTAACAGTGAACCATGGACAAATCTGAAATGTTGAAAATTCCCATTTTTCATCAATTTGGGGAGAAATATTGAGTTGTAGTCGACCAATGGCTGTTAAAATACCAAATCATGATGTAATTTATGCAACATTGTCATATATAACAGACATTTTGCATGTTCTGGTTATTGTTATGCGAACATAGACCAAAAATCACCAATTTCAGGGAAAATTTGTTGGGGTAGGGGTAAGATTTTCGGTATTTAGAGTCACATATAAAACTCCTTGTTTTTCAAAACAATGTTTAAAGACAATTTATGTATTGCTTAGGACAATTAAATGGCATATCTGCAGATATATTCTTACACATTTGACATATATTGCGATTTAACGATGAAATACGGACAAATATGAAATGTTGAAAATTCCCATTTTTCTTCAATTTTGGGAGAAATATTGAGTTTTAGTCGACCAATGGCTGTTTAAATACCACATTCTGATGTAATTCGTGCATTAATGTCATATACAACACATGTTTTGCGTGTTTTGGTTATTTTTATGTGAACATAGACAAAAAATTGACAATTTCAGGGAAAATTTGTTGGGGTAGGGGTAAGATTTTCTGTAATCAGATGCATATTTTACACTCCTTGTTTTTCTTAGCAATGTTTTAAGACACCAAATGTGTCGCTTGGTACAATTAATTGGCACAGTTGCAGAAATATCCTCCAGATTTGGCATATATAACGATATAGCAGTGGACTTTGGACAATTCTAAAATGTTGAAAATTCCCATTTTTCACCAATTTCGGGCAAAATATTGAGTTTAAGTCAACAAATGACTGTTTAAGTATAAAATCATAATATAATTTATGCAACATTGTCCTATACAACACACGTTTTGCGTCTTCTGGCAATTTTTATGCGAAAATAGACAAAAAATTGACAATTTTAGAGTAAATTTGTTGGGGTAGGGGTAAGTTTTATTGATATATGATGTATATATTACCTAAAAACGGCCATTATTTGTTATGGTTGTAAAGCTTATATAATAAGCTTTCATTTGATAATCTTTTTAAATGATATTTGTTTACTAAAAATAATATTAGGCAAAAGAAAGACAAAACTTATTAAAAAACGAAATTATTCAAAGGTCCCTGTATTTTGTATATTTGAAAATAAAATTTTGGTCATTCAAAATATGTTAACATTGTCTTAACCTGTTTATATTGAAGAAAATAGATTGAAAAGCTAAAAACAATTTTTAGAATCGGGAATTGAGATGCACTTCGGGTTCTCTAGACCATCAAACTTTCGCAATTTTAATGAAAATATCAGTTTTTTCGTAAATATTTCATTGGGGTAGGGGTACGTTTAATTGCGCTATGGAACGTATTGGGCATAGAAATCTTAAAAACTTGGGTTCTTTGTGAAGCTTATATAATAAGCAATCATTTCATACCTCGTTTTAATAACTTGAAGGCATTTTGTCAACATTTTGAAGCAACTGAAAGAAAAACTTGAACGAAAAACGAAATTTCCCAAAATTTCGGTAGGTGGGTCTAAAAATGGGCCAAATTCTACAAGTGTGTGCAAGTTATGCTCGTGTTAACATGTTTTATTTTGAAAGGGGGGATGTATGCCGACTTAAAAAAATGGGTGGGGTTTGGAAGTGGGGGGTGCACGGGGGATTATTCCAGCCCATGATTGGACCGTGAAATTGTGGTCACAGACAAAAGCCATATAATAGACTGTCATGTACTACTCAAGACAAACCTATATACCAAATATCATTGTCAAATACCAGTTATAGTTACTGAGAAAATGACCTCCTCATAAAAACTTTACAAGAAAGATTATGCCACCGCCACCCGCATACTTTGTACACATATGTATCGCTTTCCGCCTTTCGTCACGGGAGAAACAAAAACTCCAATTTACCAATGTATTCTATTTTTAGCAACAGCGGTCATGTTAGTTTATCAGTCGGCACCAATATCACAAACTTTCATCCCCTGATACCAATGAGGAATTGAGCCAAGTTTGCATCAGAGAAAAAAATTAAAATGTAAAGTTGCGGACGAATGATGACAAAAACTCATATGGCCTTTGACCAGGCGATCTAAAATGAATACTGACCTCTGCCCTTTGTGCTACTTTGTACATTCTTATCATGTAATCACTTGTCATTGATGGCAAAGCCATGGCCATTATAACTTTATTTGTCATATCAGTCTTCAAGAACTGACTTATTGGTACTTGATTGGTTCCTGTTTTGTCGGCTGAAAATTAAGATATATAGCTGTTAAAACAAAAACTAGTTGAATGTGTTTTTTTTTCACATCAAGCGGAATTAGTTTGCATATGGAAACTGTTTCTCTAATAAACTAATGTAAAATACAAAGCAATGTGTTGGATACAGATTTTTTGCGAGAATTTAACAAGATTTGTTATTCCCTAAATGTCCACTTCCGGTGTGAGACGACCGAGTTAAAACGAGGTCGCGTGCTCTCGTCTCAATTTGGAAAATGTTGAATCAGAATTTTTTTTTATGATTCAATGACAGTTACTATCAAAAACGTGACGACAAAATAGAAAGTATGTTAAAAGGGGTGGGCACTTTGCTTCTTCATTAAAGGTTTGAGGACATTGAAAATCATATTTTACGTAAGAAATAGCTACTTACATCTGATCAAAATTAAGGATCGGTATATCTTTCACTCATGCGCTTCACTCGAAAAAAGATGGAATTTCTTACATTCACAAAAAATATCCCGATCTTAGATCTGCTCGCATGTATGAAGCTATTCACTATAGAGAACAAATATTTACACATCTGTGAGGAAAGTGAAGACTGAATAAAAATCATATACTCAGAGACTGAGCCTGTATCACTCACCTGACAAAATCCTTCAAAGCCATGCCAATTCTTATACTAGATGTTTTTTTTTCCAATGGGTCTATTGTTAAGCTATGTCCTCCACTATCAGCCAGATGGTGAAGAGGTTGATTTTCCTATTGGGACCAATGTTAAACTATGTTCAATGCTTGCTTCAGGAGAAGATGAAAATATGATTTTCTCATCGGGACCAATGTAAAACTATGATCTGCCCTGGTAGCCATATTGTTGTGGGATCTGAGCAAATGAGCAGTATTTGTAAATGAACTTGCATTCATCATTCCAATATATACTATTAAGTTTGGTTTTTTGTTTTAATTGTTCAAGAGCAGACGTTGAGAAGGATGATTTTTTTTTTCTCATTGGGTCCAATGTTAAACTATGCTCCACACCGGCGGAAATGTATTTCGTCTGTTCCGAATGAAATGAGCAATCTTTGTGAAGGACTTTCCATACAATATTCCTGTAAAGTGGATGAATTTGTTTTCATGGGAGAGTGAATTTCCTATAGGGCCAATTTTTAATCATATTTTGTCTGGAGGCGGTGTTTTTTTGTTGAATCAAAAAGAAATGAAAATTGTTTGCAAAGGATTATCAACACATCATTCCTGTAAAGTTTGGTTGATTTTCTACAGTGATTTCAGAAGAGAAGATGAAAAGTTGAAAAATAAATAGACAACAGACGATAGACGTCAAGTGATAGCAAAAGCTCACATTGACCCTGTGGGAGAAAAAAAATATTTATATCTGTATATTTCGGGCTGATTTTTAAAAGAAATTAATTGTTCATCTGAAACATCAAGACAGAGAAATTTGCACTAGGGTATAATATCTCCAATAAAGGGTTATATGTGTAACAGGGTCTTTATTAAAGCAGTGCATTCCTTCCTTTTGCGTAAAATGCACTAAGTTAAAATATTTACAACAAAGAGTTAAATGTGTAACAAGGTGTAATTTATTTAAAATTATATCTACCTTACTCTCACTGAATGGTAGATCTACCAACATCCCATTCTACTTTCTATTCTGATGACCTTAAAAATCTACCAATCAGATTTCAGCTTCGGAAGCATTAGATTTAGGATAATTCCTCAGGATTTCGAAAAGGTCATCAGAACAGAATTAGAATGGGATTTAGTTAGATCTACCATGCAGTGAGTGGAAGGAACAATTTGTAGATATAATTTTAATTGGATTGAACATAGTATTTATTCCGTCACTGTATTTCTTTTTTATATATAAAATGCACTAGGGTAGAATATCTAGAACATCTCATTGACTAATCACTTTGAAGTACTGACCATGACGGAATAAACACCAAGTTAGATATACCCGATAATTCTGCACGGCAGAACGAAAGTACGCTTACACAAGCATCACTTGACCAATCTTTTAAATTAAATTTTGTTTTACACTCTTTCCTGTTCATGTAAAAGCTCTCGTAGTAAGTAATTGAATGATTTTTATTATACTTAAGGGAAACGTGTAATAGAAAGAGGAGAAAAACCTGTTTACCCACTTTTACTCATACAAATACCAAGTTCCGTTGTCCACAATTCCTTTCCTCATTTATTCTTTTTTTATAGGGTCTTGAGGAATTGTAGCCAGGGACTGAAATTTTCAGTCGTTGTAGGTGATTCCTGTTCTCTTGTCACTTTAAATCTTAAGAATAAAATGCAAAGGTGCAACCATCAGGGAGCTTAACCCAATTATAAGAGGCTATATAAACATTCAATTAATATAACTTACAAATCTGCATTGACTTTGAGAACTTTGTTCAGGGAAGATACTAGCAAGGATGACTAGGGGAAGGGTTCATAAACAAGGATGACTAGCGGGAGGGGTCGTTAACAAGAATGACTAGCGGGAGGGGTCGTTAACAAGAATGACTAGGGTAGGGGTCATTAACATGGATGACTAGCGGGAGGGGTCGTTAACAAGAATGACTAGGGTAGGGGTCATTAACAATTTTGAATTTTGTAAACCAACTTAATTTCGCTGATACACTATTTCGGCAAGTGAACTTTTCGATGACTTATTTTCGCGAATTTCCATTTCTGTTAATGCATTTATATAAGCAATCGACATATTTGCTACGATTTATTTTCGCGATATTTCCGTGCTCGCGAAGATCGCGGAAATTAATCGCCCGCGAAAATGTGTTGGTTTACAGTAATCTTATTTACAATACCACTCTGTAATTACCTAAGAATGTTTACTTCAATCCAAGAAATCTGATACTTAATGAAAGAAAGGTTTTTGCGAAATTGCTTAAAATAAAATTGAAGATGTGGTAGTTTTAGAAATATTTTACATTTTTTAATCAGATCCCAGCAGTTTTGATGTGTATCAGGTTTATTTCAGGTTGGCAGTTGGCCTCCATTTTCAAACAATTGGTCATCAAATGAAATTTTTGGTGGCCATGCAGTGATTTATGGTCACAAGAGATATTTTCAGTTTTTTAAAAGGTCGAAAGTTGTAATGTAAAGTGTCCTAAGATGTTTTATGGGGTGGTTTCCGCTTTGTAATCACGTACAATGTCTCAACAGCTAAACCTGTTGGCTTTTTTAAAAAAGAAGGAAGCCTGACAATAAGAACTAGAGGCTCTCAAGAGACTGTAGCTCACCTTTTCGAAATAATCTCAATGTTATAGTGACTCATGTAGTATGATTTAAGACCTTGGTGTAATATGGCCGAATGTGTCAGAGAAAATCTAGGGTTCTATATTTAACTAATATATATTCTATATTCGAGCTTTGCGCCAATCTTGAATGAGGTTGCGACATCAAAATAACAAACTTTGAAAGGGACAACCCAAGAACTATTATCTGGTTTAAACTGTTCGAACCGTTTCCGAGATGTATGAATGCATTTCCCAAAGGGTCGCATATGTTATACTGTGTTCCCTGTTCGTAGCCATCTTGGATCTAATGTAGACTTATTGTACATATTTTTCAAAGCGTCCAACCATGTTTGGTTCCAATGGGAAAAGTTGTTTCTGAGGAATAGATCTTTGAGCAAGTTTTCCCAAAGAGTCCAATGTTTAACTTTTTCCTTGCTGGCAGCTATCTTGGATGAGGTACAGGCTTGCTGGGCACATTTTTTTTAAAAAGAGGACCATTCAAATACTTTTATAATCAAGTTTGGTTCTAATTGGCTCTGTTACTTCAAAAGAAGTTCTTAGAATGCTTTCCCATTGGGTCCTATGTTAAACTAGGTTCCCAGCTGGTGACCATCTTGAATATGAAACGGACTTGACACATTTATCAATGAGAACCAATGCAAGACAGTTGTGACCAATTTTGATTCCAATTAACCAAGTTGTTTCAGGGAAGGTCTTTGAATATGTTTCCCAATTAGGGTTCAGTGTTAAACTATGTTCCCTGATGGCAGCCGTCTTGGATATGATGCAGACTTGTAAGACATATTTTTAAAGAGAGCCAATGAAGGACTGGTGTGACCATGTTCGGTTCAAGTTAGCCAAGTTGTTTCAAAGAAGATCTTTGAATGTGGTTTTCCATCAAATTCAATGTTAAAATTGTGACCGAAGAGCATGTTCCAACGATGAAAATCAGTATTTTAACTACCAGTACCTCCTTGCACGGGGATTGAACTCTGGACCTTTTGCTTCTAAGCTAGCTTCGCTACTAAATATTAAATTCGCCCAGATTTTTACTGGCTATATATCTACTTCCTGAATACAACTGAGGTATACACCTTCCTGACAAACAAAATCTCCACCTAGCAGCCATCTCGGATGAGGTGCATACTTGTCGGACACATTTTTAAAGAGGACCACTGAAGCACTGTTGTGACCACGTTTGACAAGAATTTTCAGAGAAGAAGGTTTTTGAATGTGTAAACCATGTTCCCCTATGGCGGCGATCTTGGACATATCTTTAAAAGACACCATCAATTGTGACCAAGTAACATAGTTGTCATCATAAAGATAAAATGTAGTCCTTCACATACTAATGTTTTTGCATTTAAAACTTAGCCTCTATTTCAAACTGGATTTGAAAAATAGGGCAAAATGAATAAACTTACAAAAAATTTACCAATAAAGGGCAATAATTCCTATATTGGTATTCAGATTTTCCTAAAAATTGGTTGGTAGATATCGATTTCCTGAAAATTTTTGCAATTTAATGTTGACCTCTATCTGCTATAGTTTTAAGAAAAAAAAATATAAAAAAAAAACTAAGATTTTGAACATTTTAAGGAAAAGAGCAATAACTCCAAGACGGATTTTATCTGGCAGCAAAGAAAATACAAAACTATCTTTGAAACATATATAACTGTGACCTTGACCTTTAACCTTCTTTCTCCAAATCATTAGGGTTTCTGCACTCATAGTACCAAACAATACATCCGAATTTCATTTGAATTGGATGACAACTTTTCGATATATCATTAGGAAACCAAATGTTCTGAAATTTTCAGTCTATTTTCGGTCACTGTGACCTTAACCATTGACCTTCTTTCTAAAAAAATAAAATATGGTTCACAATATATCAAAGTTCATGCAAGTATCACCAAACCAATAATAGAGGTAAACTTCGTTACAACCTAGCTTATGATGATAATCACGAACTAGGGGCTCAGAGACGGAGACTGTATCGCTCAACTGACAAAATGCTTCTATGCCATACATTTTTTGCAAAGAACCTTCTATACATTTAGTTATATTTGCACGACTAGTTTCTGAGAAGATGATGTAAAGGATGGTTTTCTCATACCGGGCTCAAATGTTTAACTATGTTCTGCACTGAAGGCCATGTTTTTTGTCGGATCAACATGAAATGAGTAATTTTGATAAAGTGCCTTCTCTACATCACTTCTGTGAAATTTGGTTGAATTTGCTTCAGTGGTTTCAGAGAAGATGAAAATGTGATTTTCCTGAAGGGTCAAATGTTAAAATATGTTCCGTGCTGGCGGACATGTTTGTAAACAGATCTGGATGAAATGAGAAATCTTTGTTAAGGAACTTTAGTACATCAGTCCTGTAAAGTTTGGTTGAATTTGCTACAGTGGTTTCAGAGGTGACGATGAAAAAAAAGATTTTTCCTATAGGGTCCAATGTGAAACCCAAGTTCCGCGCTATCAGCCATGTTGAGGACCTTTCGTACATCATTCCTGTAAAGTTTGGTTGAATTTGCATCAGTTGCTTAGGAGGAGGAGATAAAAATGTGAAAAGTTAACGGGCTACAAGTGTTGAAAATAGCTCACAGTGACGCCTTTGGTCAGGCGAGCTCATTAATTGATAAAACAGCCTGGATCAATTACAAGACAATTTAAATTATGAAAATCAATCTGGTTTTTGTTGCCAGCAATGTTGAAAACTGGAATAAGTATTGATTTTCACAAGTCTTCTTTCCTGTCTAGTTTTATCAATTATCAGTTTAATTGCAAGACTTCCAAAAGTATTTTTAAGAAAGCCGATGGTCTGAGTTTTTTTTTTTATTTAATTGCGCTGACTTCAAGTCTGAGAGATGCTTTTCATTGTTACTTTCTACACTTTCAACATCGAAGAGGGATATAAAAGAAAACAAAACAACATAAAAAAAGGTAAAATACAATTGAATGAATACACTATATAAATAACATATAGCTGGGATGGTGACAGAGCAAATTGTTACCCCTAAAAAAATATTGTCAACCTCAGCTTCGCATCGATGGACAATGCTTTCTCGGGGTAACAATCTGCTCTGAAATGTACATCTGTGACCAAATAATAATTTATAAAAGTTGAGAAAAAATTATATACTTACCTATAATTAAACTAGCATTAGCAGCCTCTAGTGTAACATATACGTCAGATTGGAACTCAGGGTGAAGATGTTTCATCATGATGTTACCTGCCCAAGATGCAAGCTATGCAAAAATGAAAAAAAAACTGCTGTATTTACTTTAACATTAATATTGGCACAGGTATAAAAGTATTTGATTTATTATAAGGGTCTGTGACTCTCCTCTCCTTCAATTTGGGAACTTTTGGATACGTAATAATAAAACTATGCCTGAAAGCTGCATTTATTTCACAAGAATATATGATCTGTCAAGCCGCATACATAATAAACCCCAGGCATCACGTTTTTGACCAGAAACTGAGAGAAAAATTTACCATATTTCTTCCATGAATTTTCTCTGTGTTATGAGACTTACTGTTTTTCTGTGTACAATGAGACAAAGAATTTTTAAGGAGACCATAGTTGAGTTCTTTGAATATGTTGTAATATAAATATGGTAAAATAACCCTTACTTTGTGTAAGCCTAATTTGGATGACAAAATAAAGATAATCAACATAAATGGGAAAATAGGAGAGTTTTTTTTTCTTAAATCATCTCTCTACTATTCAATATAGACATAACAATTAGAGCAACACATAATTATGCTCAATAATACTCATTAATATTTTATCCCTGCACTCTAACTCATAACTTTTGAAGACATATTTCTAAATGCTTATGCCATGTATATTGTCAAAAAGGGCACTTATCCGTATTTTTTTTAACCTAGAAAGGATTTAGGGGTCTTGGGGATGCGGATAATGCCACCTATAAGACTAAACGAATTGTCCTAGTGTCCTGGGGATCAATTGCTAACCAAAGATGAAGACTAACAGAACGTTGTAAGCTCATCAGTGCTGATCAAATCAAACATTTGGAAATACATGAACCGAAATATATGTAGAAGCTAATAGAGAACAAATTACCAATATGATCTAATGTTAATATGTCATACGAACTTATCACCTGTTTTGACTGTATGGAAAGAGACAAACCATGATGAATCACTGTGATAGTGGTGTCACATTCTAGAGATCTCTAGAGGATTCTGAGTGGCAACTCAAATCTTTTTTCCTTTTTAAGATATTTCATTTTTTAAATCATCTGATTTTACCCCTTGTATCTAAAACTATTTAGAGGCTCACATGAGCCTGTATCACACACCTGGCAACTGGTTTTATTCATGGAATGTTATCAAAGATAATCATAATAATCACAAACTTTTAGGGGAATACCCAAGGACTGGTTTATGAACATTTGTTAAAATTGTACAAATTATGTTGGAGGAGAAGATCTCTGAAAACATTTCTGATTAGATCCTATATGTTAAACTATGATCCCTGTTGGTGACCATATTGCATGAGATAGGAACATTCTAAATGAATAAGGAATATTCTGACCAAATTCGGTAAAAATTGTTTAATTGGTTCCAGAGAAAAAGAGTTTGAAGCATTTCCTATAGGGTCCAACACAAAAATGTGCTTTTAACTAGTAGCCATCTTCGATGAGGAATCAGAATAAAAATTCCAAATCTTAAATAACAAAATACCGATGTTACTGTGCATTTAGTTTCTGAATATGGACATTTCGACAACTTATTTTTCTTCAGTGCAGATAAAATCAAAGCATTTGGAAATCCATAACCAGAAATATGAAAACAAATTACCAAAAGAATCTAAAAAGGAAAGACAAAATCAGCCAAGGACAGAGCTATACAAGAGGAAGATACTCCTTATGTCTTACCAACTTTTTTTAAACACAATAGGTTTTCGGGCCAGCACCAAAGTACTGGCTACTGTGTTGATGAATACCCTCGCTGACAAACAGTCCACCAGCAGTGGCATCGACTCTGGGGTAATAAATAACAAAATACAGAAGTTACTATGAAACTAGATATTACATATGCACATTTCGACAGCCTATGTCTCTTCAGTCAAGATCAAATCAAAACATTTGGAAACCCATAAATTATTCCAGAGGAGAAGATTAAACTAGAGGCTCAGAGACTGCGCCTGTATCGCTCACCTGACAAAATGCCTCTATGCCATGCATGACCAATTATTACCAATGGGGTTTAATATTTAGCTAAGTTCTCCATTAGCACCTGTGTTTTTGTCTTATCCTATTGGAATGAGTAATTTTTCCAAAGGACCTTCTTTACATTTAGTTAAATTTGCTTGAACAGTTTCTGAGAAGATAATTTGATGAAAAGGATGGCTTTCTAACTGGGCTCCAATGTTTAACTATGTTCTGCAGTGGGGGCCATGTTTTTTACCGGATCAAAATGAAATTAGTAGTTTTTGTTAAGTACTTTCCGTACATCATTCCTCTAAAGTTTGGTTGAATTTGCTTCAGTGGTTTCAGAGGAGAAGATAAAAATGTGATTTTTCTCATAGGTTCCAATGTTTAACCTTAAAGTTCCACGCTGGCGGCCATGTTGTTTATCGGATTGGAACAAAATGAGCAATCTTCATAAAGGACTTTAAGTACATCATTCATGTAAAGTTTAGTTGAATTTGCTTCAGCGGTTTCAGAGGAGAAGATGAAAATGTGATTTTCCCATAGGGTCCAATGTTAAACTAAGTTCCGCACTGGCGGCCATGTTTTTATTGGATCGGAACAAAATGAGTATTCTTTGTCAAAGACCTTTAGTACATCATTCCTGTAAAGTATGGTTGAATTTGCTTCAGCGGTTTCAGAGGAAAAGATGAAAATGTGATTTTTCCCATAGGGTCCAATGTTAAACCTAAGTTCCGCGCTGGCAGCCATGTTTTTTATCGGATCGGTACGAAATGATCAATCTTTGTAAAGTATATAGATAATAGTGTTGCATACAGCTCTATATAATATGAATGATAATGTGCTGGTAAGGTGAGCTGCAACGGTAGAATATATGATCCCCAACAGTGATGAAAATCATCTTTTTAAACCTGTTAACATCGGAAAATCCAGCAAGGTCTTCGGCTGGATTCGAACCCCTGCTTGTTGTCATCTATGGCAACATCGCCTGCACTATGTCCAGCGCCCTAGACCACTCGACCACCTAGGCTATATAAAAATATAGCTTTCGGTAACCGGGTCATATATTCTACCGTTGCAGCTCACCTTACCAGCACATTATCATTCATATTATATAGAGCTGTATGCAACACTATTATCTATATACTTAATGTATCTCACCTGTTGCAACCTTATCCTTCTTCTATCTATTTCCTACCCACCTATATCCATCATGTACTATGTTACAACCCTAGATTTCCTACGAAGAGGAATGACCCGGTTACCGAAAGCTATATTTTTATATAGCCTAGATGGCCGAGTGGTCTAGGGCGCTGGACATAGTGCAGGCGGTGTTGCCATAGATGACGACAAGCAGGGGTTCGAATCCAGCCGAAGACCTTGCTGGATTTTCCGATGTTAACAGGTTTAAAAAGATGATTTTCATCACTGTTGGCATTCGGGATCATATATTCTACCGTTGCAGCTCACTTTACCAGCACATTATCATTCATATTATATAGAGCTGTATGCAACACTATTATCTATATACTTAATGTATCTCACCTGTTGCAACCTTATCCTTCTTCTATCTATTTCCTACCCACCTATATTCATCGTGTACTATGTTACAACCCTAGATTTCCTACGAAGAGGAATGACCCGGTTACCGAAAGCTATTTTTTTATATAGCCTAGGTGGCCGAGTGGTCTAGGGCGCTGGACATAGTGAAGGCGGTGTTGCCATAGATGACAACAAGCAGGGGTTCGAATCCAGCCGAAGACCTTGCTGGATTTTCCGATGTTAACAGATTTTCATCACTGTTGGCATTCGGGATCATATATTCTTCCGTTGCAGCTCACCTTACCAGCACATTATCAATCTTTGTAAAGGACCTTTAGTACATCATCCCTGTAAATTTTGGTTGAATTTGCTTCAGCGGTTTCAGAGGAGATGATAAAAATGTGATTTTCCCATAGGGGCCAATGTTAAACTAAGTTCCGCGCTGGCGGCCATGTTTTTATCGGATCGGAACGAAATGAGTAATCTTTGTAAAGGACTTTTAGTACATCATTCCTGTAAAGTATGGTTGAATTTGCTTCAGTGGTTTCAGAGCAGAAGATGAAAGTGTGATTTTCCCATAGGGTCCAATGTTAAACTAAGTTCCGTGCTGGCGGCCATGTTTTTTTGTCGGATTGGAACGAAATGAGCAATCATTGTTAAGGACCTTTAGTACATCATTCCTGTAAAGTTTGGTTGAATTTGCTTCAGTGGTTTCAGAGCACAGGATGAAAATGTGATTTTTCCCTAGGGTCCAATGTTAAACCTAAGTTCCGCGCTGGCGGCCATTTTTTTTTATCGGATCGGTACAAAATGAGCAATCTTTGTAAAGGACCTTTAGTACATCATCCCTGAAAAGTTTGATTGAATTTGCTTCAGCGGTTTCAGAGGAGATGATGAAAATGTGATTTTCCCATAGGGTCCAATGTTAAACTAAGTTCCGCGCTGGCGGCCTTTTTTTTATCAAATCGAAAAAAAACGAGCATTCTTTGTCAAGGACCTTTAGTACATCATTCCTGTAAAGTTTGGTTGAATTTGCTTTAGTGATTTCAGAGGAAAAGATGAAAATGTGATTTTTCCCCTTCGGGTCAGGTGAGCTAAAAAGTGTGCATTCTTAGAATTCCAAAAAAAAACTGATCTACATTAAATTTTAGAAAATAAACTAAAAATTGAATTCAATATTTTTTAAATTCACTATGAAAAATGCCTGTTTTTAGTGAAATATATGGTAGATTTTAAAAAAAAGGTCTTTAAAATAATTAACAAACTATTTTTGCAATCCAATAGTTAAAAATAACTGTTTTACTGAAATATATGGAAGAGGTTAAGGATGCTAGGCAGATTCCAAAAATAATGGTTTTTGAGAGCTTCAGGAAATTGACAACAATTTGAAATTTTTGCAATTCAAATATTGAAATTTACTGTTCTCAATAAAATGCTTTCAAAAAAATTTCAGCTAGTCAATATTCCGATAGATACTTTGACATTTTTATGAAACTTTCCCAAGATGGAACTCGAATGAATTTCAACACCTATACAATAAATAAAATTTTTGTACACTAAATTAGATTAATCAATTCAAAAAATATAGGATAGGTTTGAGTCTTGTGAAAACGTGGGGTACCGACAGACAGACAAACAGACAGATTGGGGCAACAACAATACCCCAAAACTTACATTCAAAAGGGCAGGGATAACAACTATCAAGCTTCACTTAAGCATTAATCAAGATTTCTGCACCCGCTTTTTATTTTTATCTGTAAAACAGGGTGTTATAATTTTGTTTTATAATCAACTTTTTAATTATTTGCAGCAAATTCATTTAGCTCAGGTTGATTGACAAACTGCAATTAGAGCATTATACTTTTTTATCTCTTTGAATGCACAGTCTTTTACTGTATGTTCCAGTATTGTATAAGCATAGTTAATCAGCGATTACAATGTTAGCTTCGTTATGCACATTGTCACAGTAACCAAATTTTGCCTGGCTACTGACCTAGCATGGATATGCAAGGTTGTATTATCCTACCATCTATAGTGACTGAGATATATACACCTCCATGAACTTCAATGTAAATCCACAAAGCGTAAAATATAAGTCAAAACTACATTATTTTGCCTTGATGCTGACCTATCATTAGACATTTCTGCATATACAAAAAAGGTTACATGATCCTACCATGTATAGTGACTGAGATCTGAACTCGTCCGAAAACTTGAATGTAAAACGATCAAGCCTAAAATATAGGTCAAAACTACATTATTTTGTCTAGGTGCTGACCTATCATCAGAGATTTCTGCATATACAAGTGGTTAAATGATCCAAGTGTAAAATAAAGGTCAAAGAAACTAATTTTGTCTTGATGCTGACCTACTATCAGACTGAGAGACGCATGCATATACACGGTTACATGATTATACCGTGTATAGTGACTGAGATCTGAACTCGTCCGAAATCCTGAATGTAAATCAATCAAGTGTAAAATATAGGTCAAAGAAACTAATTTTGTCTTGATGGTGACCTACAATCAGACTGAGAGATGCATGCATATGCAAGGTTACATTAGCCTATCATGTATAGTGACTGAGATCAAAACTCTCCAAAAACTTGAAATAATCGATCAAGCGTAAAATTTAGTTGACCTAATTTTACTGCGATGCTGACCTCCATTAGAGATGCATACATATACAAGGTTACAATATCCTTCCATGTATACTGACTGAGATATGAACCTTGATGTAAATTTGAATTGAAGGCAATCAAGGGGAAAATATAGGTCAAAGAGACCCAATTGGAGATTGTGAGTCAACCCAAGATGCACCTGATTGTAAAGTTTGATAACCCTACAAGGCATATTTACAGAGATATACGCCCAAATGCGGATGCAGACGTAGACATAGACGCAGACGCGGACAGGGACGCCGGTGCCACTCCGATAGTCCCCCCAGTTTCGTTGAGGCGAACTAAAATGATAAAAAAAACACTTATTACAAAAGTCCTTTTCATACTTCACTACAAGAAAGCATGTCTTCATCTATAAATCACAACTGATCTTTTGTTTACCTGTACTTAAAAATTTAGTTGTTCTTTAGCCACTTGTTTTGATTTTATTATTTGTTTCTGGTACACTTCTGTTACACTTTATTCTTCGTCTGAACTTTCCGGCAAACTTCTGGCACATAGCAGTTTACATCAAACCAAACAGATATTTTCTTCTATGTGTCAGACGTGAGGTAGAATTTCCCAGTTAAGATAGTTTCGTGTACTGCAAGCGTACCAGAACAGCACCGTTACCGGGGCTGTTCCGCACACTATTGGTGAATTCTTCTGATACATTGATCAGTGCTTAGCAAATTTGCGGTAAACATTTTACTATTGTAATGAGAACGATCAAATCTATATTCCCGACTTTTCCCGTTTTTCAGGCAGGAGGGGGGTACTCTGTTTCATACGTACAATTAAATGTATATAAAATGATATTCAATAGTATTTCCGTAATTAGTACTTACACATCGTACAGAATTCCCTGCTACTCTTTTCAACATATCTCTCATCTGAGTAAAATATCCAAACTTTGGCTCAAGCTTAGAACGTGTAAATATATCTATCAACTGAGTAATGGAAAGTCCAGCTCCTAATACTACCGTTGGATCAAACTAAAAAATATAACACATTAACTAAAAGTCTTAACTAAATTTCTTGATGATGTTTTATTTTGGATTTTGCAACAGTCCAGAGCAATGCTATGTTCACTGCATATTGGGAAAAAAACAAATGTTTGTCTTTTAGTTATTCCAGCAGAAATGTAAATTTTAGTAAAAAAAAAACTCTGTTTAAAAGATATGTGAAATCCCATTTTATGTACAAACATAGTCTACGTGTACATGGTGTAGCCATTTATCCCTGCCTCTCCAGCAATTTGATTTGTTAATTTTCAAACTAAAAATGAGGATTAGGTCTACAGAAAAAACGAACAAGACTCTTCTTTAGGCAAGCTTAAGGGATCCTTGAACTAAAGCTACTGTGAAAATATTATCAAAATCTAATAAGAAATAAATTTGCTAGAGCTCTAGCAAGAATATTTTGTCAATTTTCAAACTTAAAGGGGGCATAACTCCTAAAACATTATCTGAACAGGACTCACCTTGCAACTTGCTTCAGGCATCCAAAACCTAAAGCTACTGTGTCAATATTATACAAATCCATAGAGAAATGAATTTTCTAGGGCGCTTATAGGATATTCTGTCAATTTCCAAAGTTAAAAAGGGACATAACTCGAACAAAAATGTATAGTTAGGACTCATCTTCAAATTCACTGGAACTAAAGCTACTATATCAATATTACCCAAATCCAACGAGAAATAAATTTTCTAGAGAGCTTACAAGAATATTGTTTTTAAAGTTAAAAAGGGGCATAACTCCTAAAAATAATTTAACTAGCACTCATCTTCGAACTCGCTTAAGGCATTCTAGATGTAAAGCTACTATGTTAGATTTATCCAAATCCAACAAGAAATAAATTTTCTATAGAGCGCTTGTATGAATATTTTGTCAATTTTCAAAGTTAAAAAGTGGCATAACTCCTACAAAAAATGTTCAAATAGGATTCATCTTCAAACCAATGAGTAATCATTTTCTAGAGCATTTACAAGGATATTTTGTCAATTTTCAAAGTTAAAAAGGGGCATAAATGAATAGGACTCATCTTCGAACTTGCATAAAACATCCTTGCACTAAAGCTACTGTATAAATACTGGTATTATCAAAACCCAATGAGAAATAAACTTACTCGGGCGCTTACAGTGCAGGCGCGGACCCTTGCATTTTGAAAAGGGGGTTCCATTTAGAAAAAGTAAAGAAAATTTTGGGGGTATTTCTTAGTAAAACATCAGGATATTCTTTGAAAAATACATGATTGTCAAAAAGGAGGTTCCAACCCCCCGGAACCCCCTTTGATGCATTGGACGGACACAGGACGGACGGATACATGAACGCCCAGCAATACCTAACTCCGCATCGCATTGTGTCGGGGATAACAAAGTATCAAATAGATGTTGCGACACATTGACAGGTATGCAATATAGGAAAAAGAAGGGAAGCGGGGAATGTGTCAAAGAGACAACGACCGAAAGGGGAGTAATACCAACTCAAAGCCACCATAAGATCTTCAATAAACGGTGAGGAAACCCCACACCCAACGGCAGGTCGGAGTTGGTCC
>MJUU01049842.1:701-49750 GCA_002080025.1 Modiolus philippinarum
CAAATTTCATTGAAATCGGACAATGTTGAATTTTCCCGCCTTTTTTGGCGGCCATTTTGAAAATGGCGGTCAAGGAATAATTTTCAACACCAGTTTTGAACTCGCAACATCAAGATCTATTTGGAAACCAAGTTTCATTGAAATCGGACAATGTTGAATTTTCCCGCCTTTTTGGCGGCCATTTTGAAAATGGCGGTCAAGGAACAATTTTCAACATCAGTTTTGAAGTCGCCACAGCATGGCAAACATTTCATCAATTAACACATAACCTTCATCTTCTATAGTTTTGGAAATAATAGATGAAAAATACGAAAATTTAAAAAAATTCGGTGAAAAAAGGGCAATAACTCCTACAAGGGTTTATGGATTTTCTTCAAAATTTCAGGGTAGGTAGATCTTGATATGCTGAACATTTTTGCAATTTACATTTGACTTCTATCTGTTACACTTTTTGAAATAAAAAAATAAAAAATGCAAAAATTTTGAAAATTTAACGGAAAAAGGGCTATAACTCCGAGATGGGCTTTCAGATTTTCTTCAAAATTGCACATCGGGTAGATCTTCTCATGCTGATCATTTTTACCATGCCAGATTTTTGATATCTGTAACGGTTTTTCGAGTTATTAGCCAAAAACTGCAATTTACCCCTATGTTCTATTTTTAGTAACAGCAGCCATGTTGTTTGGTCTACGAACACAACTTGAAAGTGCATACTCTGGTGATGATTCAGGTCAAGTTTGGTAAGTATTGGCCCAGTAGTTTCAGAGGAGAAGATTTTTGAATAAAAGTTAAAGGACGGACGGACGACGGACGGACGGACGGTCGGACGGACGACGGACGGACGGACGACGGACGGACGACGGACGCCGAGTGATGGCAAAAGCTCACATGGCCTTTGGCCAGGTGAGCTAAAAAGTAGTTTGTACAAGTATAAACATAATATTGACATATCGTCTTATAATTGCCACTTATTACTAGTATACGGATATTGTCCTTACGCATAAAAGTGCAAAACCTAAACACCCCTTCACATACACATTTTTTATCAGTCTTAACAACAAACACGAATCCTTATAAAACACATTAATGAGTGCTTTTCTATTGCTTTACGATTCACTTACCGATTTACCAACGAATATGATGCAGTTGCGTTAGAAATTTACGAAAAGGAATCAATAACCATAACCTAATGAGTTTTTACGAATATCTTTGATTTTAGATATGAGTGTTTTACAAACATCAACAATTTTTCTATTGGGGTAACATTTACTAACATAACTTAATGCTATACAACCTCATTCAGTCTTTAATTTAGAGATATGTCTTTCTAGAAAAATGTTTCTTGTACGAAAGATTTTTCGACTATCCTTCTCGTAGGTATAGTGAATGTGAAAAAAGATAACAATCGACATCAGCAAAAACCTTTCCATCCTTCTTTGAGAAGGTGGACTCGATTGGAATGCTGACCCAATTTTGTTATCAAATCATAAACATTCGTTAGAGAAACTAATTTATTTGTAAACCACTTAATTTGTAAAGTTATCGCATAATCTCAAAATGAAAACTATTCGAAATTATTCGTAAATAAATCGTAAAACATTTGAAGATTTGAGTTTTTCACGATGTATTTCGATTTTTGGGATTGCTCGTCGATGAGCGATGAATTGTAAAGATTGGTTTTCGAGCTCTTTGTGGACGCAATAATCGACAAAGATTTTTGAGCATTCGTGTAAAACAATTCATGGCCTTATTATACACGTATCGACACGAATATATGCAATTCTCAACGAGATATTTATGTTAATGTCGGCGAGTTAAATACGGATGCTTGTGAACGACTATTAATCGATCTCTAGTTAGAGAAATTCATGTTTGTGAAGGGGATATTACTGGTGATTAAACCTATAATGTGCTTATTTCGTAAACTACTAAGTAATTATTCGTAAAGGCTCCGAACAATTATGTACTCAGGGGATTTTTTTGAAAAAAAAAAGTTTTTTGCTAATGTTTTTCTGTTGTGAATCATAACATACGTATTTTTCATCCTGAGTACATCGTAATCATTCTACGGGTTACCATTTGATGTGCAACCACAAAACACCTGTCAAATGTAGATTTTTTATTCGTATGGGTACCCAATTATAATAACGAGTTCTTTAATTTCTGTCCTGATATCATGTTTCCTGAAACAGTGTGGGAAATACGTTTCTCTAATTTCTGACCCGTTTTCACGTTTCCTGAACAGTGGGAGAAATACATTTCTCCTCTCTAGAGAGAATGTTGTTCTCGGGAAGCGATTGGATGAAATAAATTATTACGTCAAATATGTTTGCCGTTTTACTTTACCATTATGACGTCATTAAAAAAGGTGCTATGCCTGATGACGTCACGCTCAAAGAACACGTTTATTTCGGATCATCAGAAAGGAGGGTGTTTTTGTCCAAAATCTCCTTGAAATCGGTAGAGAAATAAAATCCACAACCGTATCTCGTGAGAAACTTCAATTCTACACTCTCGATTGTTAAATTTTCAAATATTTTAAACGCTAGGCAAGCCTCGCATTTAAATTTTTGAAAATTTGACTATCTCTAGAGTAGAAATGTCGTTTCTCACTTGATGCAATTGTGGATTCTATATTTCTCCTCTCTAGAGATATTTTATTCTTGGCAACCGATTGGTTGAAATTTATTTGTGACATCAATATGAAAAAGAAAGGAAATGGGGTAAATGTCAAGGAGACAACATCCCATATCCAGGTTAAAACGACCTAATTTGTTTACCGTTTTACGATTTTATCATCTGAAAGCCATGAACAAATGCGACCAACATTGATGTCGTCACGCTCAAAGAACACATTTACTGTGGATGAGGAGAAAATGGTAAATGTTTTCTTCCAAAATCATTAGGAGAAGCAGATTGCACAACCGTATCTCGTGAGAAACGACATTTCTACACTCGATAGTAAATTTTCAAATATTTTAACGCTCGACAAGCCTAGTGTTTAAAAATTTAAAAATCTATCTCTAGTGTAGAAATATCGTTTCTAATTCAATGCAGTTGTGGGTTCTATATGTCTTTGAAAAAGACATCATTCGGTACCAATTAGTTTTTTTAATAATTAAATACATGACTTTCAATATGACACCTAATTTTAGTTCAGTGTTTGAAAGACGATACATTTATGTTGAAAAGGGGATTGAAATTAAAAATATTGTAAAAAAAGTCAGTTATATGTGAAATAATACCAGGTTAAGTGCAAAAGTCGTTGCAGTACATATTGGAAAGACAAAAGAAAAACTGATGCCCAGATAAATGTGCTTATCCAAATTTGCTGATTTACAATTGATTTGTTGACTTTTTATATCTGAATTTAAGAAAATTTAATTTACAGCTAAGGAGTATCTCATTCTTGCATAGCTCTGTCCTTAGTTAATTCAGGCTTTCCTATTTAGATTCTATTGTTAATTAGTTCTCTATCAGCTTTTTACACATATTTCAAAATTAGGATTTCCAAATGTACACTGACATGAAACCTTTAATCGTTAAATACATTTTTAAGTTATGGCAGGCCAAATGGGATCAGCAAATAAATAATTAACTATTTTATGAGAGGATATGGAGTAAATGAACATGAGACCAAAACACATATGTTTACTCCAACTGCAATAATTTTAATGAGCTGTATGGCCATTTCGGAAATTAAATCATCAGCAGCACTAGAACCCAAACAAAGGAAATCCATAATTTCAAAAATTGTTTAAAATGCATAAGACCAAACGAAATCCTAATAATCAGTGATATCAAATATAGCTCAGGACAGAACTACGATGGAGGGAGTTTATCCTTAGGTTTTAGAATTTACATAAATTTAGATAATAGTAATTGAACAAAGTGTACACATGAGATATTATCTCATGTACAAGTACACCATATCTAAGAAAAATAAAGAGCATACATCTCTACGACGGGGAATCGTTTTACCAACTCCACACTGCAATAAAAGACAAACTCCTGTATTACATATTTTATGAAAGGATATGGAGTAAATGAACATGAGACCATAACACATATGTTACCTCCAACAGCAATAATTTTAATGAGCTGTATGGCCATTTCGGAAATTAATTCCTCATTAGCAGCACTAGAACCCAAACAAAGGAAATCCATAATTTCAAAAATTGTTTAAAATGCATAAGACCAAACGAAATCCCAATCATCAGTAATATCAAATATAGCTAAGGACAGAACTACGATGGAGGGAGTTGATCCTTAGGTTTAAGAATTTGTAACTGCATGGAATACAGCCAGACGTCGGTAAACAGGTCGGTTCCTGTGGTAAAAACCGTAGGGAACATGTAGTTTTGAGTTGTTGCCGTATTGGACACACTAGAACAACACATAATTTTATTCTCAACAGTGATGATCGACCTCAATGTATTCCATGCAATTTTCCTTATACAACTCAACATGTTTTAATTGAATGTGTAGATGTTGCCGATATCAGGAGTGATTTTTATTCTGCTGTTTGTCTTAAAGACCTATTTACAAACGTCGCTGGCGACAAAATCCTTCAATTTTTGAAAGCAATCAATTTATTTAGAAAGATTTAAATGGATAAATTTTAAACAAGTTTATAATTTTTTAATATTGTTACTAACCAAAATTTCTTCTATTAAGTTTTTTAACGTTTTACACATCGTTTTAACTTGTATAAAGCTATATGCTTTTATATTGATATTTTATGTATTTATTAAATTGTTCAATATACTCAACAGTTCTCGCCACAATATAGCTGAAATATTGCTGAAGTTGGCGTAAAACATCAATCAATCAATCAATCATCCAAACGTTTTGGTTTTATATGCACTGAAGAGACATACGTTTAAGTTTTCGAAATGGGCATCTGCAGAAAATAAATTAACAGTAACTTCGGTATTTTGTTATTTATTATCACTAGGTCGATGCTTCTGCTGGTGGATCGGTTGTCCCCGAGAGTATTCACCAACCCAGTAGCCAGTACTTCGGTACTGGTACGAAAACCGATTTTATTTGAAAACTTGCAATATCTAAATTTAGGAAAATGTTGTTTAAAACTAAGGAGTATCTCCCTCTTGCTCTGTTAGCTAATTTAGGCTTTCTTATTTAGATTCTATTGGTTATTAACACACATTTCAAAATTAGGATTTCCAAATGTTTTGATTTTATCAACACTTAAGAGACATAAGTTGTCGAAATGCGCATTTGCAGAGAATAAATTAATAGTAACTTCGGTATTTAGTTATTTTTTAAACATTACATATCAATTTTATTAAGTTCGATAATATGTCTCAGAATATTGTCTTATTTACAAGTATAGTATGTAGATTGTCACGCACAGAAGACGAGTATGTAAACAACTTTCTTCAAATACATAGAGCTCTCTTTGCTTTGGAAACTTAATCACAGTTAAAATTGTCCTTCCTTCTTCAAAATTATGCTGTACCAAATAACAAATATAATTCTAGAATAGTCAAAAATAGTAGCTACCTATACAAAGAAAAACTCTTTTCGTTTGGATATGGGTATTAGTATTGACTATATCCGAGTTCTAATACACTCAGAAGATCATGAAATACTTCCATATTGATGGTCAGATTTTTTGAATGACCCGCACTGCATGTGACAACAATAGGGATATGCAAAGCCGATGATCTGACAGAACATTTGCAAACTCTTGTTGTGAGAGGCAAAAGAAATTACTTAGTATATAAAGTCTGTTTCATTTCTTGCGTACGTTACTGAAACGATCTACTACTTTGAGAAAATCGTATTGCCACGTGAAGTGAACTGTATTAAATAATAAAAAAAATCGTCAAACGCTGTAATGGCTGCCTATGGTAAAATATTAAGTGAGGCTTGACATATTTATTACGAATTTTGCGACTAAGCTTTAAATCATCGAGAGGCGTTACCGGGTTTTTGAAACGCTTTTTAATAGTCTAGATAGAAAATGATCCAGGTTGCTGGTCAAAATGCAGATGGGGGTCAAAATGAAGGTGATATTGCTAAAATTGTAAAGGGTTCGAAACGTGCAGATAAATACCAAATTTGTTCTAGCATTTAAAGAAGGCTTTGTCGATGCATGTGAATAACAATGTCTTCATTTGACGTATGTTTATTAATTGCAGATGAACACAGAATCATATCTAATTTAAAGACACTGCATCTCAATGAAGGTAGGCCAGTTGAACCAGGTTGGTAACTAAGTTGCTTGAACATTCATACTGCCAACACAATTAAACATATAAAAATGAACAAACGACTGCATCAAAGTTTGCAAAAATAACAAGAAATTTATTTAAATACCTCTGGAAGAATTATAACTGATAGTAATCATTATTTGTTATAACAGTAGCATGATCTGAACGATGCAATGAAATAGCAATCCCATATTTAGCGTATTTTGCAGTAATAAACAAGAGCTGTCGCCGAATGGTAACCAGTGATACCCCCACTCACTGAACCCTGATCAATATGGCAAGTTCAATTTAAATGTGTGTGGACACAATACAGGTTTTGGACACAATACATAATCCCCAAGAATAAACAAAATGTAGTAACCAACTAATCATATAGAGGCTGTATACCAATTTTGAAATCAATCCGTCTTTATATAGAAGCTGAGAAAACTGCCACGAAAAATTCATGTTTCACTACATTTCGTAATTAAGTCCACATTTCGTTAAACAGGAAGTACAATCCAACAGGACTCAAAATAGGACATTCCTTACAACTAACCATATAGAGGCTGCATACCAATATTGTAATCAATCTGTCTTATAGAAGCTTAGAAAACTGCAACGAAAAATTCATGATAACATTTCGTAATTAAGTCCACATTTCGTTAAACAGGAAGTACACATCTGAGAGGACTTAAAATAGGATGTTTCTTACAACTAACCATATAGAGGCTGCATGCCAATTTTGAAATCAATCACTCATATAGAAGCTGAGAAAATTGCGACGAAAAATTCATGTTTCACCACATTTCGTAACTAAGTCGACATTTCTTTAACAGGAAGTACACATGCGACAGGATTCAAAATAAAACGTTCCTTACAACTAATTATACAGAGGCTGAATACCAATTTTGAAATCAATCCCTTTTATGGAAGCTGAGAAAACTGCGACGAAAAATTTGTTTCACTACATTTCGTAACTAAGTCCACGTTTTCGTAACTAAGTCCACATTTCGTTAAACAGGAAGTACACATCTGAGAGGACTCAAAATTGGATGTTCTTTACAACTAACCATTTTGAGGCTGCATACCGATTTTGAAATCAATCCCTATGATAGAAGCTTAGAAAACTGCGACGAAAAATTCATGTTTCACCACATTTCATAACTAAGTCCACATTTCGTTAAACAGGAAGTACACATCCGACAGGATTCAAAATAAGACGTTCCTTACAAGTAACTATATAGAGGCTGAATACCAATTTTGAAATCATTCTCTCTTAGAAAAGCTGAAAAAACTGCGACGAAAAATTAATGTTTCACTTCATTTTGTAACTAAGTCCACATTTCGTTAAACAGGAAGTACACATCTGACAGGGTTCCTTAAAACAGATCACATAGAGGCTGCATACCAATTTTCAAATCAATCCCTCTACTAAAAGCTGAGAAAATTATGACAAATAAATTTTAGGCGAACGGACGGACGGACGGACGGACAGACAAGGTGAATACAGTATACCCCACTCTCTAACGAGTGGAGGTATAACAAGTTGCATGCAGATTGGTACTTCAGAAAAGATATTTCTTGAAATACTGACCTATTTTTACACTGGAAATTATGGAAATTAGACACAATTTGTCGTCAACATACATCAGCAAAATATTAAAATTTTTCAATTTCACAAATGAGAAAAGAAATTTATGAGCAGCCCAAGAATTACCAAACTGAAGATTATCATGCTTACCTTTCCAAAGCTTTTTGAGATAAATTTAGTTTTTATGGGACTCACATTGCAAATATTTCATTATATTTTATGCAGTCTTGTTCATTTGTTTCTTTGTTAATCTCTGAAATTTTGTCTCTGTTCAGTCTAAAAGTGCGAAAAAAAAAAAAAAAAAAAAAACGGAAAAAGCATCTAACATGTAATTTGACAAAACAGCAAACATTTTAAATTGCCCGATTTTTAATTTCTTGGAAGTTACCTTCGTGTTGTTGTCATAGTATTACGGAGTTTGTGCCTGAATATTGGGGAATATTGTCACCAGTAGAATTTTATATTGTACCGAGCTTGTAAGTGCAATATACACTCTACAAGGAATAATTTGCCCTAATATTCATGCCAGAACCCTTTTAATGTATAGCACCGATAAAAAATATCTGTTCACAAGCGGATTTTTGTCATCAATGACGTCATGAAAATTAAGTCATACATAGTGTAATATTGAAATTAATTGCACGCTTACTTTTGGATGCTTATTTGGGAATATATTATGTTGCTATACAATAATCTTTTAGAGTTGCCATTGTCTCCCTTTTGCTTTGGCTTTCGTTTTACAATGTTTTTGGTATTTTTCTTTCATTTTCTCAGATTAATCAGTTTACAATACCCGGAAAATTAAATATAGAAAGGATCAACTAAGGGATCTCAAAAGGATTACAAAACTATAGTTATAATCCTATATGAATGCAAGAGTTGTAATATCTATGATCATACGCAAGCATTACTGATTACAAATAGAGTTTTATTTAACAAAGCAAAGTTTGTAATATTTCGTATTTCACTTTCGTTACATGAAAGGTGATATTATTTGCATTGGATGTGCATGTATTACCAGTTTTCATAAAATCATTTTTAATTGGTTTGTTCAATTAGAAATGGAATTGCTTTTTTCATGTCCCCGTGTCGAAGATTTTTTTTTTCAGTTTGTTCCCAAAAAACTTAAAATTGGGTATATCTTTTGAATGGTGAATGATAGGACTATCACATTTTGCATTTGCATTTTTTGTGGCAGGACATTTCAAACGATAGGAACATTTTTGACCTCGTAATCTTGACCTTGGCAGGTGATAGACTTTTTGCAAAAATAATAATCTTTAACATTGGATATATCTTTTGAATAGTAAGTAATATGGCTTAAATTATTTGCATGTTTATTTCTTGTGGCAAGACCTTTTAATTAGCACCTGAATATTTGACCTTGTGACCTTGAGGTTGGCCTGTGAACAACTGCATAAAAACTTTAACAATGAGTAGATCTTTTGAATGGTAAATGATATGCCTTTCATATTTCATATGTGAATATTTCTTGTGGGAAGACCTTTTAGTTGGGTTGGTACCAGAATATTTAGACCTCGTGACTGTGACCTTCACATGTGACTATCCCGTAAAATTTTACCAGAAAAATGATATTATATTGTTTAATTATATAAATAGCATACGGAGAACTCATTTATGAGAAAATGTTTCTTGATGTAAATAGAATTTGTATTGTAAAAAGATATTCCAAATTATTCATCATATTTTCCTCATTTAAAAATTAAACATTGTGTATATCCTTTGAATAGTAAGAGACAGTTTTTTTTTATTTCACAGGTGTAATTGATAAGTCGCCCAAACTTTTGTTTTCTCTCTTTAATATTATTTCTCAATTTCTTTTTACGGGTATTAATATATATATGTTACAGTAAATATGTGTAATTAGGAATTACGTGTAATTAGTAAAATTTTAGGAATTTCATGTTATCACTGGGTGATTTAGGAATTACATGAAATTCCTAAAAAGTGCAAAAATTTCGTGAAATTACCGAAAAAAAATCTTGAATTTTGCACACATTTTCTGAATTTTAATTTTGATTATAGCATGAAAATTTGTGTATTCAGTAAACCAAACACATTTCAGAGCGTAAAGAGACCGTTTGAGGCATAATGAAAATAAAACATTATCTTCTAAGAGATAATAGCTTAATTGTTTTCCAATTTTAACGATCAAGACCAGTTGAATTCCGGTACCTGTATTACACATGTAGATCCTACAATCGAATATGCAATGGGCAAAATTCGGGGGAGGATCCAGGATTTTAGAAGGGGTAGCATATAATCAGTAAATGGTATAAAAATGTCCGAACGTACCGAGGCGAAATTTTTTTGACAATTTTTTTTATTAAAAATCCAATAAATATTTCATTTTCATGTATAATTCATGGAAGATGCGTTAAAAAATATGTATATTTGTAGCTTGATACTAAATTCCCACAAGATTTTTTTCTTTTGTGACGAAGTGGACGCCCCCGTCAAATCCGTCATTGAAAATACACAGACCTCACGATTTAACTGTTTTATCTCAAAATGACACTGCTGACAGCACATTAAGTTTTCGGGCCCCTCCTATGGTCAGTATTAGGAATTGCTAACGTGACATAACAGCTTATTTTAAAGATTTCAATGCCTGGTTGCTTCTCTTGGCCATCATATCGGCCTGGACCTCAAGATTTCTGTATGTTCATCTGTAACTTGTTTTCAAACTACTGCATAAGTTAAGATCAGACCTGTGAAACTATATTTGGTTTATAAAGACAGAACATATTTACTTCTTCGAAATGTAATCAATGGACAATAACAGAGAATCATCTTCATAAAACATTTCAATCTCTGTAATACATACGAATTATACATTTTATGTATGAGCATGCTAACAATTTGGTAAAAGTAAATTTATAAAAGAATTTTGAAAGATTTTGATTTCAGTAAATGTGTGTGAAATTCTCTAAAATATTCAGTAATTTCATGTAATTACTGACAAAATTTAGTAATTTCACGTAATTACTAGGCTCTTTAGGACTTATATGTGAGTCATTTCATGAAATTACTAATTACACGCATTTACTGTAACATATACATATATATCAGTGACGATGGATGTTACTAAAAATATTTATTACTTTTCGGATGTAATCTATATCTTCTATAAAATATATTCCTCCACAGTTTGGAAACAGTATTGATACAGTATATGAATATAACCCTGATGCAATCAAATTGATCAGAGTACTGATATCACTGATATACAGAAACACAATGAGTTAATTATAAATGTATCAAAAAGGGGAGTGAACTTTTTTTCTGGATAATGTTTGTATTTGATTTCAGGGGTATTTTGGGTGACTTCTGTGTTTGTATCTCATTACAATCATCATTTGTTGTGATTTAACTTTTCAGTTGATAACACAATTTATTGCTACGTATTAATTTGTCAGAAGCACATTAATAATTGTTCAATGTGATAATTGTTTCTTCTTAACTTCTTCTCGGGGGCATAAGTGTTTCACAAAGCACATCTTGTTTATCATGAATTTATTTTAAATGTATATTTGTATTAATGATTACTTTTAAATGAATTTATTGTTTATTTATCGTTTAATTTTTGTCAGTACTTTTATTTCTCGATAAATTAGTTACCAATGCCGCTAGTGTTTAATCCAAACGGATATTATCAACGGTATTTCAAATTTCACGATTTTATTTGGCAGAACTTTAAAGTCCCTACAAAATAATGTAAGTTAAGTTAAGACTAAATATACAGTTTATTTCGGTACAAGATATACCAGTTTTGTAACGGTTTAAATTCACTAATGCACAGCTTTAAAACTGTTGCAGTACAAACCTTGATAAGTAAAAAATCCATCAACTTCAGCTCTACATCAAATGTAACATTTTATTTTTTTTATATTAAAAACGTTGGGCATTATCGAATATATTGCTATGAAACTAAATAGATAAACTATTTACTCTTACTCCCGAAATAAAAATTCAACACCTGCAATTAAACATACAAAATATTTAATATATTTGAACGTCTACACTGTAGTGATCAAGGGCCCGTGTTAACGAAACTATCCTAAGATATGTTCTTAGACAAGTCTTAGGACATGTTTAAGGACACTGTTAGGACCATCTTAAGACATGTCTGAGACAAAGCTTTCTTAGGACTTTCCTAGTTTAGGATATCCTAATTAATGTCCTTATAAAAATATAATAAGATTATTTAAAAAGAAGATGATGATAAATAGAACATATCGAAGTAACAGTTTATAAGAGTTGTAAACTATACAACGAATATGAAAAATGTAAGTGATTAAAAGAAATATTGGATAAATTGAAATTTTTGGAAAAACTGTGTTGAAATCAATTGTGATATCTATAAAATGATGTATGAATTTAATCGCATCAAAATGTATTGAACGAAGCTAGGGTATTGTATTCTAATCAATTCATATTTTACGAAAGGATATGGAGTAAATGAACATGAGACCATAACACATATGTTCACTCTAACTGCAATAATTCTAATGAGCTGTATGGCCATTTCGGAAATTAATTCCTCATCAGCAGCACTAGAACCCAAACAAAGGAAATCCATAATTTCAAAAAATGTTGTAAATGCATAAAAACCAAACGAAATCCGAATAATCAGTAATATCAATGTATTATATACATATAGTTTACATAACTGAACTGTCATCAAGATGTCATCAAGACCATCTTAAGACATATCTTAGTCCTAAGACAGCTTCGTTAACACATGCACGGCCCCTGGATCACAAACTTCAGATCAATTATCACAACAGGACCACAATCTATGATCAATGATCGCAAGAAAAACCAATCACTGAGTGCAATCATTGACTAGGGATCATAAAATCTGCAAACTTGAATTTTCCGATGTATGTTTTATTATTTTTTTGAACTTCCACTGTGTTCTGGTCATGAATTCTGATATATTATAATTAAGGCATCAACACACTCCGAATAATTTGAGTATTACTGACATTTGAATTCTATATATTTTGATTTAAGCCACATGCTTCTTAGTTGTCAAGCATTTGTAAATTTTATTTCAATGCCCGTTATGAGTCGACTGATATGTGAACCAATAAAAGCCCTGTCACACTGGAAAGTTTTAGCCAACGTGTGCCGACGTTTGGCAATTTTTGTAAGAACGCTAGCACACGCCGAAGAAATTGAAGAACTTTAATTCTAGTTGGACGCAATTCATGACGTCAGGCTAACAACCTACATCGCACGAAAAACTAATCCATAACTTGTCTGCAACGCTCACAAAACGTGTAAGACGTATAAGGACGTTTCATAGGCATTTAACTAGCGGACTTGACGTTTACCGAATGCATCCATATCGATCTTCTAGCATTTATAGAACGTCTGTATAGCGTTTTGACAATCTTTCAGCAGACTAGTTGGAAATTCTCCACCCCGATGTCATTTGCAAAGGTAGAAACGAATAGAAATGCCACCAAAAAATACGACGTATTCGCAAGACAGATAGGTCCCTCAAAAATCACAAAATTAATTAAAAAAAAACATGTTAGTCTGATGCTGAAATAAAACACTTATTTACATACCTGTAGAATTTGTCTTGCTCTTAAACCATTATTTTCATAATAAGACATTGGCAAATACGTTACTCCTGAGTTACAAGGACGCTCGGTTTGCGTTCTTTACAGTTCAAAACAATTTTTGAGAAACTACTACATATCGCACACATTGCGTGCATAACGTACCTCTAGCATTCGTCTGACGTGTGCATAACGTATACACAAATCGTTGACGAACGTCATGAAATTTTAAGCATGTTCAATATTTTCCGACGCACCCAACGTTCAACAACGCACGCATGCGTTATAGTGTCACAGGGCCATAAATAAAAAACAATTACACCCCTTCATATTTATAATGAACAATTTGTAGAAGCTTGTTTTCATATCGACGTTTTTTGAATAGTTTCAAACTTACCAATCACAACAAAAATATGATTCTTTCAGTTGAACATTTCAATGTACCAGTCTATCTTTAACATGTTTTCTGTAGAACTACTGTAAACATAATAATTGCTCAAATGTTAAGCAGTGTTGTGGAACAGAAAGATAGTAACTTACCAAAATGATCTAAATTTAAAGCCATAATTGTTGTCGAATTTTAGTAAAATACCCCATTTTGGTCGTAAAAATTAAACTACTAAAAATCGTCCTTAATTCGAAAACGTCTTAAATTTATCTTGGAGCTAGGGGTGGTGTTCTCGAAAGCATCCTAAGATTCGTCCTAGGACATATCTTATGACTAAGTTTAGGATGGACTTAGGATCATCTTACGACACTCTTAAGTTGTGTCTCGAAGCTATCTCAGACGCATCTTATGTTAGGACGCCCTAAACATATCTTTAGTGTAATATTTTAATTTTCTATATTAAGGTTTTACAAAATATTGATCAAAGACAAAAACATTTTATGAAATTGTTGATCAATTTAATCTACTTACATGTATGTAATGAAGCGTTTGATTTCAAGTCTAAATGTGAAATATTATCGAAAAGGCATTTTGATTTACAGTTTGTTTTGAAATGACAACCATAAGCATTGATAGTAATAGTTTCTTGAACACTGAGTTCAAAGTTTAAAATCGTGCATAGTTTCTTTAAAGATACGTGTTTATTGATGCGTTCTTATTGATTAATGGTCACCTCCGATAAAAATATGGAAAAAAATGCTAAATAAAAGGTTAAGATTGAGAAAGGATGATCTTAAGACACCTTGTTGGGTATTCTAAAGTTAAGACGAAACATGCGAAATATCATAAGTTAGGAGAGCTTCGAGAACACGACTTAGGACTAAGAAGTGTCATAAGATGGTCTTAGGACACGTCCTATCACTAAGATAGCTTCGAGAACACCACCCCTGAAGAATAGTAATTGCGCCACCACTCTTAGTTGGCCGTGAATCGGTTTATGAAGAAACCAATTGTCAATTATTAGGATATGATATGATATGATATGTAATCTATCTTAAGCATCAACTTTAACCTCAGAAAAAATATTCAGATATTTATTTGTCAATTTATAATATTAAATACATACTTATATCGTATTATTTGAGTTAAAAAAATCTGTTTGTAATTGGCATAATGCCTAAGGAAACAATATATTTTTTTTTATTTCCACTTAAAATCGCTCTCGTTTATTTAGAAATTTGGCAACATATGGCTGGCAACAACAGAGGAAAATAAAGATATATCTTCTGATATCAATTCAAATATCAGATGCACAACCAATTTTCGTAAGGCTAATTTTACAATTTCTTCAGTCTGCTTAATTATCAAATCTGTATTTACTCCATAGTGTTCAATTAATAATAAAACATCGCAAAAGCATTTAGGGCCTGGGTAGCCGAGTGGTTAAGGTAGTACCTTTTACAAAAAAGGGTGAACTCGACTTTATATCGTAAGGTGATAAGGTATGTCAGCTACCTGCCCAAGGTCGGTGGTTTTCTCCGGCTTCCTCCACCACTAAAACTGACCGTCATGAGATAGCTGAAATACTCCTGAAAGTGACGTTAAACCCCCATATCAATCAATCAATCGCAAAAGCATTTAACCCGTAGACCTGTCAACATATCGACCCTTCAACATTTCAGTATGTCTTAATGTAAACCAGTCCACAACTTACTATGATTCGACCAATCAATTTGTCAACAAGTCGACCAACAATATTCCGTTCCGCCTACATGCTTTTCTTTCTGTCAATATATACTAGTCAAAAAAGAAACGTTACACCAGTTTTAAGTAAAAGAAATCTACATTTCTTATGGTTTATCATTTCAATTATAAACAAAAACATCTACAATGATTTGTCTTTTGCATAAACATTTTTTACCATTACGTCATTATTCGAATTTTAACAAAAAAGGCTATTTTGAAATTTCTGCCTGTATACAGGTTTACTCGACTCGTTTAAAGAGTCATTATTTGTGTCGTGCACAATTGTAAACAAATGGCCATTTTGAAGAAAGTGTACATAAGCCAATGCCCCGCCTACGTCAAAGTGAGCGAGAACAAGCTATTGGAATATTGAATGCAGGAATGACTATGGTTGAATTTGCAAAGCGTATTAATGTGTCAAGAATGACAATTTTTAGACTAAGGATTCTTTTTAGAAATACTGGCACGACGAATGATCTCCCTCGTACTGGTAGGTTACGTAAAACGACGTTACGACAGGAAAGGCACATTCGGATGACACACTTACGAAACCGGTTTGTAATTGCAGCTGTTACATCACGCCAAGTCATCGGTCTCATCCGTAACAGGATTTCTTCTCAAACGGTGCGTAACTGCTTATGCGAGGTTGGTCTAACAGCTCGTCGGCTACGAAGAGACCAACCCTTATAGGTCGTCATACGATTAGAATGGGCTCTTTGACGTGTTAGATTGAATAGAATGACATGGCAGCAAGTGTTATTCAGCGATGAATCAAAGTTTTATCTTAAGTTTAGTGGCGGTAGGGCCACTGTGTACAGGAAACCGATCATTTTGGCGGAGGTGTAATCATGGTGTGGGAAGGAATAGCACACAATGACCACAAAGAACTCAAAATTATTGATGGAAACCTAAATGCCATACAGTTCAGGGACGAAATTATTCCTCCTGTGGTACCCCCCCCCCCCTTTCATGCGTAGACATCGTTTTCATCATGTATCCCAACAGGACAATGCCCGGTGTCACGTGGTACGTCTACCTATCGACTAATTGAATAATAATCATCTCCGTTTGCTCCCCTGGCCAGCAATGTCTCCTGAAATGTCTCCAATTGAGCACTTGTGGGATTAACTTGAGGTAGCAAGACACAGTTTCGTAAATTTTGCGAGTGGGCTTTTCCAAGATGATAACATCATCTATGGGATTCCCTGCTATTTTAAGGTCCTAACATTGAAAATGTCAACTTTTTTATATTTATGTTTAGAGTTGAACTTGATGATAAAATTAATAGATATTTGAAGTCAGAGCTTAATCTCAAAATTTTTTTGTGTCAACCTTGTGCAGGGGAGACAATTGGATGAACACTGTATTTGCCATGTGCTAAATTTTGAACTCAGCTGCCAGGTAAAATAGCAGCTTTCGGAGCTAGTGACCGTACCCTAAAACCCTCCTTAAAAGAAAGAAGAAATCATGTTCTTTGCAATGAATTTAATTTCAATGGTAATTTCTGCACCAGTATTTCTGAAATTTTTGGCTCAACATGGCCTGATTTGGTGCAATTTTCAGTGAAATTTACAATTTTGTCCACATTTGTAATCATCTCAGTTTGCATGTACCATTGTCAAATTTATTAATATTTTTAAATATCATGAAACTTGAGATTTTTAGCTTTCCATTGGTATACAGATGTCCATATATAATTTTATACATATCATATAAAGGAGGGGGATAGTTTTTATTGACTTGTACAATATGACGTCACACAAAATAACTGTGTTCTGCATCCTTGAACGTTGTGTCAGGAATGGCTAAATTCCACCGGAAACACTGCCACAAGTTCGAGCAGCACTGATAAGAGAGTGGAACAATATCCCACAAGACTACATCAAGTTTCTGAACGTTTCTATGCGACGACGGCGCCGGCCAGTTATGAACGCAAGAGAAGGTCATACGAGATATTGTAGTGTGAACGTGATTTTTGTCACTATCAGTATAAAGTTAACCGGAAATGTTGAAAACGACATTAAATCTTGAAAACTTGCCATCGTTGTTTTGAAAATGGTTAAAGGTTTACAAGGTTGTAAGAAATTGGTATCCATTGCTTGATATCAAAAATGTGAATAAAAATATTAGTGTAACGTTTCTTTTTTTCCCTAGTATATATAGAATAATGGAAGTTTTGTTTTTGATACAAGAAATATTGGCGAACAATAATGGACGAGCCCTTGTGGGCGAGTCCATTGTTGGAGCCATTAATTCTTGTATCACAAACAAAACTTCTATTATTCTTTTTATCGGTAGTTAACTAAATCATTTAATAGAACAAATTTTGAAAATGAATGTTAATTTTCAACAAATCGTGAAATTGAATAGTATTGATTAGCTAAAGAATTTGTACGATCCGGTAAGAGTCTCTATACATGCTATAGATGCATATTTCTTTGTTTTATTGATTCTGATTGACAAAGTAGACGTATCTTAAGATACCTTTTGTCAATATTTTTTTCGTATTCGGGCAGTAGCAAATACTAAAAAATATTTGCTTCGTGAAATCAAAGGAAACTCATACAAATTACCGATAAATATATAGTTTCAAGGGGGTCTCGATGGGGGTTCCTTTCCCGAATTCTTGTCAATTTTTCTACACTTTCCCGTTTCCCGGGGGGAAAATATTTTACTAAGACTCTTAAAAAGGCCGCCTTTTCTCGTTTCACGGGCTAAATATTTAGCGGTTCCCGCGTCACGCTGGACATCCTTTTCCGTTTTCACGTGCACTTTTCCCCACGATCCCGTTTCCGGCATGCTTAAAAAGGCCAATCCCGCTTCCCGCTAATACCGCATCGAGACCCACTTTCAAGTTAGAATTTTATAAATTGTAAATAATTACTAAATGATATCTTGAAATCTTACATTTTTTTTACTTTAAATGTCAAGATAAAATATATAAAAATATGCCCCACATTCTTTCATACCTTTTTTTTTAATTTAATCCGTGAGATATAATTCAATTAGTTATACTTGCAAAGTATCATAGTTTAGTTAACTACATTTTAAACAACAGCAGTGGAATACCGAAGGAACAAAGGATTGGTAATTACAAAAATCAAAGTCCAGAGACATGGCTAAAACAAGAAGACAGGTAAACAATGACATCAGATAGCTACAAGAAGCAGAAATGAAAACACAACATTCAAAACCAAGGCGCTCACATCGTAAACTCCCATAAAACCGAAAATGCCATCATGCTCTTGAATGGTAAGCTCTGTCGACAGCACCCGTCACACTGTTGGCGAGTCAATTTAGGAAAGTCAAAATCGAGAGTTTCAAATCCTGGAAACTGAAAATGTCTGTTACCGACATGCAAGATCTTTCATTGGTTTTATTGTAACGGCCATAGAATTAATCTTTACGAATGAAACTAACTCAGGTAACAGTGTTTTTTTGTTCAATTCAAGAAATCACTGTACGATTTAAATGAAGATTTTGGCATGTAACTATTATTCATGTCATTCGAAAAATAACAATAATTATATCAAATATAAATGATTTGAATTAGCCTGACCGAACAAATATAGAACAAACATGACCCTGCAATATATTTGTCTTTTTATTACAGAAATGCTGGATTTATCACTTGTTTTGTGTGATCCATGTCAAGAAAAAAACAAAGTCGTTTCTGGAGTTATGTGGTGTATTGTCTGTAATGAGATATTTTGCCCTGATTGCACGTCTCGTCACGAAACCGAAACACAAAAAGTCACAAAATATCATGATTTGGTTGATGTCAATTTCAAAGTTGATCTCCAAGAGCAATTGTCAAAACAACAGAATTGTACCTTACATTCTGAACTTCAGATTGAGTATTACTGCCCTGCTCATGATATACCTTGTTGTCGCGCATGCCTAGCTGATAAGCACACAGCATGTCTTGACGTTATAATATTAGATAATGTTTGTCAAAATGCTAGCAGTTCGCTTTTAGAGGAAGTGAAGAGAGAGATAAATGTTATTCATAGCTCAGTCAAACACTTAAAGGATGAATCAAATAAGAATGCGGCTGTCATTAAAAATGAAAGTAAGAATATTGGATCTAAAATTGTTCAAGTCCAGACTACAGTAATCGATCGTATCAATGAATACAAGAATAAATTGCTGTCAGAGTTACAACGCGAACAAAGAAAAGAAGAACGACATCAGGAAGAAATCAAACAAAAGTGTAAAAACATTGTCCAAAATTTAGTCTTCCATTTTAAAGCAATACATTTTGTAGAAATACATGGAACTGCAAAACAAGCTTTTCTTTTAGCACACAACCTAAAGTCCGTAGTTGAAAAGATAGATAAATCTGTCTCTATCCTTGTTAAAGATGCAGTCGTGACGTCGTTAAATTTTGACCCGACAACAGATTTAATCTCGTCCATACCAATATTAGGCAGTATAACTAAGTCACAAAGAATAAGTTTGGTTACATATATCCCAATGAAAGAATGTATTGTACAACGAACTGACAAATCGATGGCAACATCTTTAATGGCGTCCGATTTTACAGTAGGCAGTATGAAATGTATACCTAAATCACAAAACATAAGTTATACACAAATCAAAGAAAATCATGCCAAGTGTACTGTACCAACAGCCAACAAACCGTTGATATCTTTCAAGTTGATGTCTACATTTAGAACATCAGATACCGTTAATATTCTTGGAATGATTGTTACCGAGGATAATAAGATTCTTTTATGTAACTACACAGATAAACATGAAGTTCTAGTTTACAATGATAACGGTAGGTATGACAGTACTTTAACCACTAAACACAGACCATTCGACATAGCACTAATACCTGGCAAGGGTCAGTATGTAGTCACCCTCCCTATCATCAGTTCTATACAATATATCGACACTGATTTGACACCAGGGAGATGTGTCAAACTTTTTAGAAAACGATTAACATTCGGTATAGCAGCCGATAAAAATAACATATATGTCGGTGGGTACGATGAAATTTTTGTTTTAAAACATAACGGAACTGCAGTAAAGGCTCTAAAGCTGGCCGATTCTGGATCTGTGTCATATCTTGCCGTAAATGACAACCATTTATATGCAAGTAATTTCAATAATAAGGTTTACTGTATTAATCAAAACAATTCTGTCCGACAATCTGAAGTCCTCTGTGAAAGAAGAATTCGTAAAATTGCTGTGGATCGACAGGGATATATCTATGTTGGTGGAGAAAATTCGGGAAAAGTACACCGTTTTGACAAAGATCTGAAGCAAAAAAGAATAAAAGCAAAACAAATCGGTGAAAAATTTGTCAAAGAAATTGGGGCAATTTGCTTCAACAAAAATTGTACAAAATTATTCGTTGCAAGTGAAAGAGGAAAAACAACCGCAGTGTTCAGTTGCATTTGAATCACCACTATCATTTTTCAAACTATCACTTTTAATACTGTACATGAATAACTATATTTCTAGTGTTATGGTGTACATTTTGATGACAATTAGTTGCATCTTTAGATAAACATATGCGTATATTCTTAAGAACAAATAAAGGGATATAAAGTAAATGTATATGGGACAAAATCCCTATAAATACATGGTAAGATTAAGCAAATGGAACAACGCTTTCATTGTTGTTCTTCATCTTGAAGTCGCCATGAGACTTTCAATAAAGAGCAAACACTCCTACCTCATAGTAAATTCAAGACGGTCCCTAGCACCGGATTGAGCGGAATTTTCTTGCTAAATCTTGAACAAAGCTACATCCATGTATCCATTTTGTCATGGATGCGGGGTCGTCAACTAGCATAATATATCGGGCAACGTACTCTTACAAACACTGTCATCCGTTGCCCGACAAAGGGACAAATAGACAATACACCATATAAACGATCAGAGGGCACTCATCGAGTTGATTGCAAGAAAACTTGGCAAGTAAAATCAGGAGATGTTGGCAAGATATACATACAGATGGCTAGATAAAATTGCTTCATTTTTACAAAAGAAGAAAGCCAAATGTTGAATTTTGATAGTGCATTCATATGAGAAATTCTCACATATGTCCTATAGTCATTTGTTTTTTTAGTAAAGTGTTTTATCTATTATTTTTTTATAGTTTTAACTGTTAAGTTGAAGTTTTGCAGTATAAAGTTTCATTTCCATAGGATATTGTTACAAATAATTGTCAAAAGCCTTGTTTAATTGAAAATTGGTGCTAACTTGGTGTTGGTAGTAGAATACCGAAGGAACAAGGGAGGCGATGACTACAAAAATCGAAGTCCAATGACATGGCAAAAACGGCAACAGAGAAAAACAAAGACAAAACAAGAACGTGAGACAGCTACAATGCACGGAAATAAAAAGATAACATTTAGAACTAAGGCCCTCTTAGGGTGAACTCCCATGAAAACCAGGAGTGACATCAGGTGCTCCGGAAGGATAAGCATGTCCTGCCCCGTTAGCGACACACTTCATACTATCAGTGAGGGATAGAGTGTTTTGAAAGGTCTGTTTGTTAGCGGATTGGTTAATGTCATTTTCTAACCCTTAGACAAAAAACCAATATAGGTCAGTTATGCAGACATTGTTAATTAAAAATATTTGGTGCATGGAAGGTGCTATGGAGTTTATATCGGCTTACTCATGATTATTGTGTTAGCTTATGATAATTAAAAATAATTTCAGATAATGTAGAAAATTGGAAACTACTTACCTATATAGGAAATGGTAGAATGGTGTTTTAAGGAACCAAAAGTTAGCTATGTTTGAATAACTTGAAGGGGAATCAAAAACTTTTTTGTTATTAATTTTTTTTCATTGGAAAAAGTTCCCCTGTAATTCCTTTGATGAGCTGCCTTAACCGGAAGTGGGCATGACATTTTGTTTCAAGGAGTTGGTACTTCTTTTGTATGTTTGGATATTTGTTCCCCAAATTCTGGGTATATTGGAATCCTGTGATCATGGTTTTAATCCTGAAGTTTGCATTACCGCAATGTTCAGTAGAGCCGTTCTAAATTCTGTTTTAACATTGATATTGTACTGTTTTTCTTTTTTTTTTTTTTTTTGTTTTGTTTTTTCTATTATTGTGTAATAAACTGTGGATTAGAACAACGTGTTTCATTTACAACCTAGCCTAGATGAAAAAGAGCAACTTGGCAACCGTCGTTCGGGAACCTAGCGAAGACCTTTACTGATCATACTCGACCGCCATGGCATATTTTTTGTGTCAGTAGGGGGATTAATCAGTGCCTTGATTTAGGATTTATTTTTGTATTTTCTACTTTCAATATTTATAAAACCTATCTAAAATTGTGCATGCAAAAATAGCATAGTTCTTTCATTTGAAATAAACCTTCGAGTACTTTGGTGGTTTGATTGTACTTCCGGGTCGCGAAACATTGTCACTAGTACTATCATTGTTCATTTCTTATATTGTAAATTTGGGGATAAGGACATCAGTGTATGATTGTGCGATGTCTGTCGTAACTTTTCCTGTTTGTTTTGTTGGAAAGATATTTACTTCACTGTCATCATTGATTTCGACGTTTTCAAGAGATTTTCTAAAGTGTTTTCGATCCTTTGATATTGGTACCATAGTCAGTTTCATTTTATAAATTTGATTGTCCATTTTCAGTTATTACCGCTCGACTCCGTCCGTCATGCTTTGGGGTACCAAGTTTGTGTAATCTGAAACTAAGACAACTTTAACCCGATACTTCTTTGCACAGTTGTTCTGGACACATTGAAAATGTGCACCCCTTCTTTTGTTGAATTTTGAATAAAAAAAATGTGGAATTTATTCATTGTTTAACTTAGTCATTTTTTCATCAAATTTTAATATTACGGTACCGAGTTTGTGTAATCTGAACATTCATTCTATGACTAAATACCTCTTAAAATTTGCATTGTTGTTTGAATACATTGATGATGTGAACCTCCCCTGTAGGCCAGTTTTGATTAAAAAATGTCAAATTTATCCATTACTGAATCTGGTCTTTTATTTCTTCATCATCATGGTACTCAGTTTGTGTCCAGAGACGTGCAATTTTGAATGCACTGATCCTGGGCAGCTATTCGTGAAATTTTGCATTGTTTTCACATAATTTCTCAAAGATACAAAGTATGTGAAACTCAGGTATAGTTTTCACCTTTGCTGAAGTGATGGACTGTTTTTTTTTATTTTATGCTTTGTTCATCTTTGTACATTCTTTTTTCTCCTTTTTTTTGGCTATTACAATAATAGGGTTGAATTTAATAGTATCTCAATTATAACTTGCTTTTGAAGAATATTTGGGAATAAGGTAAATGAATACTTGTTAAAATTTGTTAGACGTGATATTCTGTTAGTTTAAAAAAAAACTTTCTCAGTTGAACATAAGTGACGGTGGCGCAGGTCAAGACATGTAATTGGTCTTGTTTGAATGTCCTTTTCTCCATTCTTTTCAGATTTGTATATTACTTGTAAGCGAACATTGTCATTTTCATTTAATGGTGGCAAGCCTTTAGCATTTTGGTTATTTTACTTGGCTAGTCGATTTTTTTCTTTCTGAATGTTTTTTTTTAAATCGGATAGCATCGTCGGTATCAGTAGAGTTTTTCTTTTTAGCAACAAAGTTTTAGTGCGATGGTTCATCAATCTTTGCACAAGGCTTACATTTACACCTCAACTTATTACGATGATCTAAGATGGCAAGCTTTGGATCGTTTACTTATCACTATGTTTGTCCTGAAGAATAAGTTGAGAGTAAGTCTTTTTTACTTTCTTGACGACACTTTCGGCCAGGCCATCTGCTTGCTGATAACCTGAACTCGAAGTAATATGCTGAAAATCCCATTTTCTGCTAAAGTTTCTGAATTGTTTTGGTAAATATTGCGGTCCATTAACGGTAATACGTTTATCTAGGATACCATGACATGGAAAATTCTGTTTAAGTTTGAAAATGAGATGTTTGGAAGAAGTGTTTTCCAGTCTGTTTACTTCGGAAAACTTGCTGAAATTATCAACTCTGATTAAATATTTTTCATGATGAGAACAAATCACTCAGAACGATAGACCATGAGTTTTCGGAATGTCATGTGATGTAAATGTTTCTTTTTGCTGAGCCGAGTCATATCAAAGGTCCTACATATTTTGCACTTAGCAATCATGTCTGATATTTCTCGGTTCATGGGAGGCCAATAAATACACCCCCTTGCCCTTTGAATACACCGTGTTAACTATGAAGTTTTGATAATATTCTCGAGCGGAGTGACTGAGGAATTACACATCTTGATCCTCGAAATATTATTCCATTTTTTAACGTTAACGGACAGTTTATAACGCAAATGAAAGTGTGGTCCTGCTTCTAAAGAAACATTCCTTGCTGTTTGGCCATCCGGACATATCTCATCAATGAGTACTAGCAAAATTTTACATTATCAGTCAATGATTGTATTTCTTTCAAGCTGCTTTTTGATAAGGAAGATAGTGAACCATAATGATTCATTCAAATATGCTGAAAATTTGATCTGTACGTTGTCTTTCCCAACATCATTGCCAAGATGAACACCAGACGGTGTATTTGCTAAGTACATTCTACTTCCTGGTTTGTGGATTATTTCAATACAATGCTTTATAAGTCCAAGAATATTTGCTGTAATCGTTTCGGTGATGCAATTAATGGCTTCTTATAGATTACTTCAAACGGTTTGTGGTCACTTTCTTGCCTTTAACAATTCCCTTCGATAAGCAAATTGGTTGACCTCAATTTCATACACTACACTTCAGAGTAATTATTCAATTTGGGCATATCTTTCCTGGCGGTTAATGCCTGAGTCGCATGCGCAATTGGTTGTCCTCCTTGCAGCAAATGTGCACCCAGTCCAGTGTCTGACGCGTCACATTTAAAAGAAGTTGATTCTTTTGTATCAAAATATCCAAGTACTGGAGCATTGCATACTGCTGTTTTAATATTCTTAAATACTTCGTTATGTTCCTATGACCACTTAAATTCTACATTCTTGAGTTTCAAATTCCGAAGTGGCTCACACAGCTGACTCAAATTCTTATATGAATCTTGTCAAGTTATTTGCATGTCCTTCGAACAGTTGAACATCTTTGACGTCTTTGGGCTTCTCCATTTTTGTATTACAACAATGTTTTTCGGGGCCTGTTTTAGTCCAGTGTTATTAAGTACATGCTCCACGTGCTGCCTCTCTTTAAGACTTAGTTTGAACTCTTCTTCGTTAAGTTTTATGCCGTATTCGCCAAATGCATCTAGAAATTTAACTTCCAGTAATGATCCTTGTTTGTTGTTGTCGAAGAAAATTTTCATTCATCGCCCGTAGAGTTTACCATGTTAACAGTGGAGTTTCAGTGTTCCGTTGGGTAGATCTCTTCATCACCTGACACCATGTTTCAATAAGTGACATGAGAACAAGTCCATGTATTGTCCGCTTACAACATGTCAAAAATAACATTACTAACATTTATAAAAATACAGGTATGACTAGTTACCAACTATTGATATAATAACACGACCACCATGGCACTAGTTACAAAAAAAAATAATAAATAATTGAGTCACAGATCATGTCTTTTTCCAAATGTGTGTGGTTTATGTAAAACAAACAGTGATATTAAAGCGGAAAAATTACTGTCTTGAGATATTCAAAACTGAAAAGGAATTAGATAACACTGTAATGCTGTACAAATAGACAAATCGGAATTGCTGTATGGATTTGAATGAAATGATCACGGATGACAGCATAAGATGCAAGAAAGACACATATTGATTTAGGGCTCATTTGGTCCAAGGTCAGTCACAAATAACAAAAAAATGGTAAAAAATTTGTTTCCGGAGTATTACTTCATAATGGCTATATGGATTTGGATGAGACTTTCAGGGATTACAACATTAAAGATAAGGAAGAAACCTATCGATTTGGGGCTCAGTTGGTCAAAGGTCAGAGTCACAAATAACCAAAATTCGGTCCATAAATTGGTTTTTATGGCGCAACGTTAGAATGGATTTATGAATGTGAATGAAATTAACAGAGATAACAGCATTAGAGTTAAAGAAGGTACATATCCATTATGTGCTCAGTAGGTCAAAGTTTAAAGTCACAAAAAAAATCTGTCAAAAATTGGTTTCCGTAGCATAACTTCAAAATGACAGTATGGATTTGAATGAAACTTACGCAAATAACAGCATTAGGATAAGCTAGACACCAATTGATTTTGGGCTCATAAGGTCAATGGTCAAAGTCACAAAAAACAAATTCTGTCCAAAAATTGGTTTCTGGAGCAAAACTTCACCATGTCTTTATGGATTTTTTATGAAATTACAAAGTTGACAGCATTTGAGGTGAGGACGACACCTTTTAATTTTTGGCTCAGTAATTTCACAATAACAAATAATTAGTTTAAAATTGGTTTCTTTGGCATTTTTCAGAATGGTTTTATGGATTTGAATGAAATCTTCATAGCATTAGATGTAAGGAAGACACAAATTGATTTTAAGATCCTAAGGTTAAAGGTCAAAGTTACAAATAAGAGTTCTGTCCAAAATTTGTTTCCGGGGCATGAATTTAGTATAGCCATAAGGATTTCAAAGAAGTTTACATAGGTGACAGCATTCAAGTAAATGAAGACGCCTATTGATTTCGGCTCCGTTAGTGAAAGAACAATGTCAAAAATAACAAATATTGGTTCAAAAAGTGGTCTCTGGAGCAAAACATTAGAATGCATATGACTGTATGGATTTGAATGAAATTTACACAAATAACAGCATTGGAGGTACGGAAGATACTTATAGATTAAGGGCACAGTAGGTCAAAACTCGATGTCACAAATAATCAAAGAAAGTCAGCTTTGACTAATGAATTTCAATCAAACTTACACAGATGAAGACAGAGGTACATGTAATAAAGGCCATTATTGATTTTGGGTTCAGTAGGTCAAAAGTTAAGGCCACAAATGGTTAGAGAAATTTGAATTGATTTCCAGAGCATAACTTCTAAATGGCTTCATTAAATGAAACTAACACAGATGAAAGCATAAGAGGTAAGATAGACACCTATTCATTTTAGGGAAGTAGGTCAAAGGCCATCATACTTCACAAATGAATACAGAAATTAAAAATTTTGTCAAAAAATTGGTTTTCGGAGCAAAGCTTTAAAATGCCCTTTTGAATTTGCAAGAAATTTCCAGAGGAGACAGCATTGCAGGACACCAAGTAAGGATTTTAGGCTCAGTAGGTCAAAAGTCAAGCTCGTGTTTACTTACAGAAATAGTTTTTTTTTGTACTTTTGCCATTTCAATTTCAACTTAAAATTCAGCTTTTCATTTAAAAATTATACATTTCTGTAATGGAATTGGGGAAGCGAGGAATATATATTTGTGAGCTGTGCTTACAGTTTACGATAAGTTTGCTGTCAAATTTATGATCCTTGAATTTATATTTATGCTAGTAATTTTGAAGGTTTCAAATTCTCCAAAGTTGCGCCTTGAGTCGGACATTCTATTCATGTTTGTTTGATAAAACATGTTTTGCAGTTACGAAATGAAATCATAAATTTTTGTCATAAAGCCCATTTGAACCTTCGTAGTTATGGTCCTTTCGAAGAGCTTTTTATGACTTCAAAATTCTAAAACATGGAATCTCTATATGGTTTCAATAACCGGTCATAACGTCATTCACTTGTAGGCAAAAACAGGCAATTTCAAAGTCTTGCCCTCATCATATACGGTTACCATGCGGTTTCATGTTATATATCATTTCGAAGCATTTTATCTAAGGAATTCAAATCTGTTGTAAAGATTTAGAGTTCGCCGTATAGATTTCCCACAAAATTGCAACGATTAAAATATGAAATATTAACATTCTAAATGACATGTGCTGCCCCACTACGACCAATGCCCTTTCACTTAGTTGTCAACACAAAATTCATGCACATTATTCAAATATAACACTTGTTCCCATATTTATAAGCTATTAGCTTTCATTTAAGACTTTTTATGATGTTTTGACCATAAAAATATACTATCTTCAAATGTTTGTTCCATAGGAACTTTTTGACTGAGGGGCCAAATGACCCGGAAGTGGTTAGTGAGACCTTAAGATTTCAATTTTATTAAAAATGATGTTTTTTTTTGTCCCTTAAATTGAAAGTGTACACTTGTACGAGTAAAATGATACCCAATATGTATTGGGTCAATAACCGGTTAATATTTCCTGTCATTTCCAAATACAGTACGTAGCGAGCACAGTTAGAGTAATTTGATATCACATATGAAGCGCACAGTCATTGTATATGAATGTGAAGTTTCTGCAATTTACAAAATGAGTAATAAATATCCCTAACAATGGTATAATTTAAGCTTTACGATCCCACATTCATGAGTCAAAACATGGCTGTAGCGTTGCTTGACATCTAGCAATGTATTCCGCTCAAACCGGTGCTAGGGGCCGTCTTGCACTTACTATTGTTGAAGACCGCATGGTGACGTCCAGACGAAGAAAAACAATAAAATCGTGGTTCCTTTGCTTGGTTTCACCATGTATTTTGAGAGACTTTTTCTCATTTTCATTTACTCCTTATCCCTTTAGTGCTTATCATTAGTGTTAAGTTATTGAAATATGACTGACATTTACCTGAAATGCATCTAGGGATGGAAATCAATGCTATTAATGAAGCAAAATTAGGGAGGGAAACTAATTCTACCTGAAGTAACTTTTCTGGCAAAATTGCCAAATATGTTCCCTGAAACTGTTCTGGTAACATTCTGGTAACAAATTAACATCACCAGGAGGAAGTTTTTTCGACAATTTGCCCCAAATGTTACCAGAAATTGTGAAATGTGGAGTGTGTTACAACTTAGAATATTGCCGGAACTAAGATTTGTGGCAACAAAAGTTGGGCTAATGAAATATCATTCATTTGAAAAGTACCAAATTAATCAGATGTGATCTAACAAAAGAGATTTTGGCTCATAATCTTTTATTTCGTACAAAGGAAAATGTTTGTAAAAGAAGAATATCTTGGCATGTAAATGTGTACCTTAAAATTTTACATACATGCTGGCCTCTTGCTGATACTGCCGATATCTACTGAAATATATGATGATTCTTGACCAAAACCTTCGGGAAGTTTTGAGTTTGATTTTTCTTCCGTAGTGCGACAGTGTTTTATTAGCAGACTAGGCTCCTTGAGCAAGCCGCCAGTGTAGCGGCAAGCACCCCTTGACCCATCTTTGTCATTTTCTCTCCTTTCAAGATTGTGGTTATGGGGCTGGTGAATAATTCATCACTGAACTTCTGATAGAAAGTATTCAGACATTTTCAAATAACTAAAACTGACACTAAAATATATAAACAGTACTGATTTTTTTTTATTTCTTTGAATCTTTTCAGTCCTGCTGTCATCATAAGCATGAGTTAATAATTTTAGCATGATTTTCATATTACCAGATTTTAGACAGAATATACGGGGCTAATGACAAAATTACCGAACATAATTGTCAAGAGCAAAACTCCATGAGGTAAAAAGACAAAGAAGGTGGAAACTACCGGAATGGTCCTGACTTGGTAGAGGCATTTCAAAAGAAATGGTGGGTTAAACCGGTTTTGTGGAGCGCCAAACCTCCCCTTCCATTGTGGTAGTGACCGGTAGTGAAGGATGATAAAAGAAATATATCTAGTTGAATGCGGAATAAAACTGGGAAAGTATCAGATATATTGAAACAACAAATATATCACTCTTTTTTGTTTAGTAAACGTTTAATCAACAGCACAATAAAGCAACACTACATTTATTTGCACTTAGCTAAGTTTTCTGTTGGTTCAGAATTTTTACCTATACATCGGCAAAAAAATTCCAAAGCTTCCAAAGAACGTCAAAAAATTGGGAAATATAAACAAAGTCAGCATAAATATTAGGTCAAAACAAACCAACAGAACGAAAAACGGACACGGGATAAAATGCTTGCACAAAAGAGGAAACATCATCAGTTCTCGCATGATTACTAAAAACCAAACATTTGAAAATCTGAAAGAGAACAAATAACAAAATGGGCAAAACAAAAACCCCAAAAATCAAATATGGACAGTGCAATGCACTCAGTTTTATGCAAAATTCTCTTAGATAAAGATTTTTTTTCTCACTTTTCCAGCGATAAACGGTTTTTGGGTCATCACAGGATTACTGACAACTGGTTTGGTGAATACCAAGTTTGAATAAAAAGTCGACCAGCATTGGCATCGGCACAGTGGTAATAAATAACAAAATAACGACGTTACTGTCAATGTACTTTCTGCATATGGCCATTTCGACAACTACTGTCTGTTCAGTGAAGGTCAAATCAAAACATCTGGAAGACCAAAAACCATATACCTGATGAATGACACACAATATATTGTATGTTTGTTATTTAATATTTTAAAATGAAACAACGACATTAATAAAATTTAACTTTATCCTACAAAACCGGTTGCCATGTTTTCAAGTTTTGAAATAAGATGTTAGTGACATATATACATCATTCTTGTTTACAGTGAACTCGAAATTACATCACGACTCTGTTGCCAAGAAAGTGAGCATGTCTTTTAAATATTTGTATAATGGAAATCAAAATGAAAGATTTTCCAAAACGTTAAAATATGAAATTCAAATTTGGACATTCCTATTTACTTTGGAAACGCAGGCATGACGAAGAACACCACATTACCAAAGTTAAAACTGTAGATGACTTTATCTGGATTTAGATTTTTGTCAAATCCCATATTCAACACCGACATATGAGTGTGCTGCACACATAACAAGAGGAGTGACATTTTGATAAACATATTTAACCTTAAATTGACAAGAATTGTTAAATAACAGTGCTTTATTATTCGTTCTTAACTGCTCATAAGACATGTATCTTAAAAACATAAGACATGTAGCTGTAAAAACAATGTTAACAGCTGTCCTTTTTTGTGCCAATAATTTGCTGATCAAATGTTGGTAAGGGAGCACTCTTTTGCCAACATCAATAATTGTCAACTCGGTAAGTGTTGTCTTCCCTTAGGCAAAAGCCTTCGGGAAGACAACACTTTCCTGGTTGACAATTATTGATTTCCACCTCCAATGCGGGCCATAATTATATATTGTCAGAACCATTTTATCAAGAATGCTTCGTCCGTCTGCTACAGCAAAATCTATTCCAGATCCCAGATGCCTTTTTCATTAATATTTGAAACAACATTATCATGATTGTATTTATAGAGCAGGACATCAACCTTAAGAATTTTCTTTTGAAAATATGAAGTTCTGTTCTCTAAAATAGAACTACTTCATCATTTTGCAACTTTGAAACGCCTTGAAGAGAAAACCAGTTGACGACATAAGAAAGACGGAAAAAATGCAATATTGTTCAAAGGAAGGATGATGTTTTGATAAGCTGTAAGAATTTAATAAATGTATCTAGTTTTTTAGCTTTCAGATTCGATTCTGGAATGTGTATCCCTAACTGACATTGGCAACTTCCTGTATGTAGGATATAATAGCTCGCAAACAGAAACATAATTATCTAAATTCTGGGAATTTTTCTTATCCTTATCTTATTCAACAGGAACTCACATTTAATCCGTTTTTCTGATCGGACTTATTTTCTCAGGTGGTTATTTTTTTTTTTTATAGATGTAGCCATTGTTACAGTTGTTGTTTGAAGGATGATTTAACCAGAAAGTTTTGTGTCATCCGGTATTATTTCAAAGCTTTTATGCGTAAATGCACTTCTCCATTTTTTTACTTTCGCTATATTTTAAGTATGAATATCATGAATATAGTAAGATGCATGATGGTTGAAAATCTATTATAAAAATAGTAACAGTTTTATTATTGTTTATATGAAATCTATTTTTATCTTTGAACTTATTGAACGAATCCTAAATACAATTCTCTTATATCTATTTCAACCACAATTAATTGATTGATTGATTAGTTAGAGTTTAACATCCAATGAGCAATATTTCAGCTATATCAGGACGAGAACAAGTTAATCAATTCAAAACAAATTGTAAGTAAAAGAAGAAAGAAATAAAGGTGGAAGGGACAACCGGGGCAACGACTTTTGATTGCCACTGGAAAAGGGGAGAAATGGGTAGGGGCAGGAAATTTAGCCTTCTATACGACACCCAGTGCGTCTGCTCTCTTTAGAGAAATATAGAAGGGGTCTTTATACTGCATGGAGCGTGGCGTTTCTCCACACAGTTTGGCTACAATGGTTCGCGGTCAGGCTTTCCGTATTATGACCTGACTACCCCGCAAAGACAGGGCATTCCCCTATCCACAACCTGGGGACGCGCCCGGCAGCTCTGTAGCCAAAGCCCCTGAAAACCTATTCAGGTGCCGGGTCAACCACAATTAAAAGAATGTTATAAATCATGATATTTACGAAAGGGCGAAACAAGTGTGGACACAGAAGTTTCTCTGTGAATATGTTCGTCATCTTATGATTTATCTCAAACTCAATGTTGTATTTTTAGGAATTATATTTGGGTAAGTGTAAGAAAGCAAAATGTAGAAAAGCAAAAACTGTGAATACTAATCTTGCGATTCATTGCAGGCGAGTTCGATTTACAACATTTGTATTTAAATCAAACTAAGAATAGTATAAATACTGTGAATTAGTGATCTTGAAAATGAAAAAAAAGAATTTGTAATGTAAAATGTATTCTTTGGCATGCTTAACGTTTACTATTAAAACAAACGTTTACTATTAAAACCAAACCAACAAAAATAAACCCATCGCTTCTGGCATCCAAATGAAACTTAAAGAATTTGGAAAGGAATTTGTTTTTGTCCCAGCTGATAAGGCTGCTAATAACATCATCATAGTTTGTCGTAAACATTATATAGAAGTACTCCAAAAGAAATTATCAGTTCACATACTTTTCAATTAACCCAATTAACGGAAAGTGAAATTACAAACATACATTTTCTAACAGCCACATCTTTACAGGCTAAACCTGATAGTAAAACAGTTCCAACTATGTACTGGGTTCCTAAACTCCACAAAACACCATATAAATCTAGATTCATTTTGTCATCTAGTCACTGTTCTACAACTAAAGTTTCTATTATACTCATTAATACTTTGACTGCTATTAAAAACCTGGTTATAAATTTCTGTAACAAAGTATATGAAAACAGTGGTGTCAATCATTTTTGTAGTGTAAAAATTCATTGGAAGTTCTCGATAAATTGAATGCTTATAATGCCCCTTTTGAATCCCTTGAAAGTTTTGATTTCTCTACCCTCTATACTACCTTACCACATAATCTTATAAAGGACAAATTCAGACGTCTTATTCAATGGGCATTCAAAAAATCCGATTGTGAATATATATGTTCTAATTCCTTTAAAACACATTTTAGTAATACAAAACAAAAGAATTCAACTAATTGGACTTGTTTTGATATGATTTCAGCACTTGAATTTTTACTTGACAATATATTCATTCCTTTCGGTAACTGTATTTATCGCCAGGTCATTGGAATTCTTATGGGTACCAATTGAGCACCACTTACAGCGGACCTCTTTTTGTACTGCTACTAATCTCAGTTTATGACCAACATCAGCAAAGACCCATCTAAACAGCATTTAATTGAAAAGTTTAACAACACTTTCCGATATTTGGATGATATTTTAACTTTAAATAATGACGACTTCAATACGTATTATAAGGACATCTACCCTAAAGAACTTACTTTGAATAAAGCCAATTCTGATAATCATCATTGACCGTTCTTAGACATCAATTTTGATATAACGAATGGTAATATAGATACTAAAATTTATGATAAAAGGGATGATTTTCTTTTCCCATAGTTAATTATCCATTTCTGGATGGCGATGTTCCATTAGCGCCATCATATGGTGTTTACATATCTCAACTTGTTCGATTTGCTCGAGTATGTAATAACGTTTGCGATTTTAATGAACGGAATTTTTTCATAACTGAAAAACTATTGCATCAGGGTTTTCGTTATCACAAACTAGTTAAAACCTTTACTAAATTTTATCATCGATATTAAGACTTAGTTCATAAATACAATGCAACCTGTAAACATCTAATCAAGGCTGGTATTTCACATCCCTTATTTTACGGTAATGCTTTACATAAGAGTAAAAATACTTAAACTCGCCTAACAAACTCATAAAACCTTTAAATCGTCTAATTCATAAGGGTTATAATTACGATATTGTCGTCAAGTCATTACGTATGGCCTTCTTTGGTATTAACATTGATTTTATGATAGGGTCTTTGCATTTTAACTAAACACATTCTAAATTTCTAAGATCTGTATTGCATGGACACGGGTTATGTATTCCGGTATATACATGAAATCATTATCCTAAACTCCTCACAGGAAGGGATCTTGGTGGAAGCTGTATACTGAGGGTACATAACTTGATTTGTCAGTTGGTAATGGGTCTGGAGCTGGCATGTCAGTTAACTGCTAGTAGTCTCTTGTGATTTCATGTTTATGTCCGTATATTTAGTTCTTTCAGTTTCATTTTTCACAATTGACTCAGTCCTGTACCCAACTGAATTTTACTGTTGTTACGATTGTTTTTTGATTTATCACATTGGCTGTAGGGGGAAGGTTTGGGCCCAATAAAACTAGTTTAACCCCGCCGCAACAGGTTTGCGCCTGTCCAAAGTCAGGGAATTTATTAAGCCTTTGTGTGTCTTGTCTTTTTCTACTTAGTTTACTTTATGTATATAGGAGTCTAGGATGATGTTTATTTCGCTGAACTTGATTACTCTTTATTCAGGGGCCGACTCCGACCTGCCGTTGGGTGTGGGGTTTTCTCACCGTTCATTGAAGATCTTATGGTGGCTTTGAGTTGTTATTACTCCCTTTGGGTCGTTGTCTCTTTGACACATTCCCGTTTCCCTTCTTTTTTCTCTTTCTTTTATCTTTTACAATTTTATATGACAAAATTCAGCGGCAAAAACAAAGCAGTGGTCACTATATTGATTAGTGTAGACTCTGATATAATGACTATGTTTGCAATTAAAATCTTCCTTCAAATAGTTTTGAAATACAAGTAGTCCATGGAATAACCCCCCGTGAACCCCCCCCCCACTACCCAACCCCACCCATTTCTTTAAATCCGCTTACCCCCTCTTCAAAATAAGACATGTTAACGCGAAACACGAGCATAACCTGCACACACTAGTGTCCCATTTCGAAATTTGGGAAAATTTCGTTTTCAAGTTTTTCTTTCAGTTGCTTCAAAATGTTGACCAAATGCTTCCCAGTTATACAAACGATGTATAAAATGATTGCTTTTTTGTATGAGCTTTACAAAGAACCAAAATTTTTACAATTTCTATGTCCAATACGTTCCATAACGCCATTAAACGTACCCTACCCCTATGAAATATTGACGAAAATTTAGACATTTTCATTGAAATTGCGTAAGTTTGATGGTCTAACGAACCCGAAGTGCAAATCGATTCCCAATTCTGAAAATTGTTTTTAGTTTTTCAATTTAATTTCCTGAATATAAAACATGTTAACATAATGTTAACATATTTATCCCCGCACTTTCGAAGAAAGTTCGGGGATAATGTAATACCCTCCGTCTGTCCGACCGTCACACTTTTCTTATGACTCAAACTCCTCCTACATTTTTGGATTTAGGGATTTAATTTTGTTGTAAAATTGTTGCATATAGTCTGCAGATGCGCAATTAGCTTTCCTATTTTAGATATTGGTCTTGGTGCAAACAAGAGGCCCCATGATGTCAATTTTTACACATGTGGCATGTGACACAAACTCCTCCTACATTTATGGATTTAGGGATTTAATTTTGTTATAGAATTGTTGCATATAGTCCGTAGCTGCGCAATAAGCTTTCGGATTTTTGATATTGGTCTTGGTGCAAACAAGAGGCCCCATAATGGTCAATTTTAACAAAGATCCAAAGATGTGGATTAGACACAGGTGGCATGTGACGCAAAATCCTCCTACATTTTTGGATTTATGGATCAAATCTTTATGCAGAATTGTAGATGCCCATCTCCTTCACAAAGCAGTCGAGAAAGTGTTTCTTACACACAAACAGTATATTGTTAGAAGCTTTGTCTGCAGGGACAATGACGTAATCTTCATGGAGGTTGGTCAGAATTCTTACTATAAGGGGATCTTCAAATATACTGGGATTTCTGGATTTCATTACTGTTTTTAAGCGCCAGATGCGATTTACAATTACTGAATTTATGGACCTGATCCAGTCGGACAATGACTCAACGTCCTCTTTCTCTTTCTTTGCCCACTTCCTAGCATAGTCTTCAACTGTATCCATCAAAATCTTGAAATTGTACTTCCAGTTGATGTGCTGGGGCTCACGGAATTTTAGACCTTTTGAGAAGATATCTCGTAGTTTGAGGTTTTCGAGTTAAAATCATCACGTCTGTAAACAGCTTAGACGTCAAAGGTCCATCTTAATTAATGTACAACACATTATTTTTGTACTAAGCTGAAGAAGGGTTATTAGTAATCTCCTAATGTCAAGCTAATTGTGGTGGATCTGTTGTTAATATTCCTTAAACTATTAGTTGTTGTAAGAAAGTACATCGTCTGTGTAGCGGAATCTGTAATTAATGGACCGGGCTAATGTTTTTATCTCACTCTGTATGCGTTTGCAAAAACTGGGTCTCAAACGAGTAAAAAAAAGGTCGGTGAATGCGGCATACAGCTATTTTCTATAGAAATTTCGTTTGCCTATTTTAACGCGACCGCCAAATTCGACAAAATCATGTCGATAAAAAAAATCTTACATCTTGATAACACCATTCTCGTTGTTGGTGTGTCTTTCCTACCACTTCATCCTCTAATTTTAATGCAAATATTGATGTATCAGATCTGATTACTACTTTTATTTCATTTTGTGACCGAGTTGTATAAAAACTAGAAAATAAAAATTTTGAATGCTATGGCAACGGATGAGACTTGTAGAGGATAGCTTTCCATTTATAAGGGCCTATCGAAAATATCCTAACCCCTCACACTGGAAGTTCAAATGGTCACTGCTTTATAAAAGTGTACCAGTTAGAGAAATGATCCAAAAATACCAAATACCAAATAAGTATCATCTGTGTTACACTTGATAAATTCCGTGTATAAAGTTATTAAAAAATTAATGTTAATGAAAATCTCGCATATAAGTTAAAAAGATGCCTATTATTAAAATTAGAGATCCTGGATATGACATTCATGCCTGTAGCCCTTTGAATAGCTATTTGTCATTGATTTCAAAGTTCAAGGTCAATTATAACAAATTATGATATATAAAACATGGAAGTGTTTTATCCACTTGCCAAATGCGAAAACACACATTCCTCAAAAGTCAAAACCATTTAGCCAGGACACAACTTTGTCATTAAACCAGAGGCTATAAAGAGTCGGTATCGTTCACTGGAACCATGGCTGATTAACGGTAAAAAGTCCAAATATGCTCAATATTTGAAGGTCTCATTTTCAGGTATGGTAATAGACCTTGATGCTTCTTGGTCCAGAGTGGAGCTATATTCCCAGATTGGAACTATTCCAGTTCCCCACTGGTGGCAATCGTGGGTGAGTTCTTACGTCCAGGACACATTTATAAAGGAGACTATCTAAGACCTATTGTGACCAAGTTTGCTTGAAATTTCAAAGTAGTTTCAGCTGAGTAGAGATATGTTTCCATTAGCATCCAATGTTAACTTAAGTTCCCTCCTGGTCGCCATCTTGGACGAGGGCGGACTTGCCGGACACATTTTAAACAGGACAACCCAAGGACTATTTTAACCATGTTTGGACCCTATTGGCTTTGTTGTTGTCCCCAGCTTAGCGAAAGCGAAAGCGGGGGATTATGTTATGCAGTCCGTCCATATACTTATGTGTTAAGTTCTCCCCGATAGCTCTGGAACTATATGAGATACAAATTTGAAACCTGTCACCATACTAGAATGCGATCAGCAGTAATGCACTGTGGGTTCGGAATTTCTGTCACATGCCCTAGGGACAAATTATGGGCGAAAAAGAAATTTTGCGATTTCCATTTATCTCCAGTGGTATTTGGGCTAGAAAGTTGAAAACTAAGGAACTGACTCACATAACATGTTGGAACTTGACAGAGGGCGTTGGAATTTTTTTTGACCCCTCATGGCATGGCATCTATGAGGAAAACGAAAAAAATCGATTCAGCTGGAACTCCTTTACACCTTTAGTTGCAGAAACCTTGTAATAAGGATACAAGTAAAGTTGTGTCGAAAGTTTCTGAATTCTGAAATTTGCCTTCAGGGCGGAAAAATGAGCGATATTGTATTTATAGTTATCTAGTAGTAATATGCGAAATCTTCTGGAGTAGTTATGTTTAGAAGCTAAAACTTTCTATATGATTTTTTGTGTAAAAAACTGTCAATCGGACTTCAAAATCCAGTATTGAACTAAATATGTTAAATATATTTTACACATTGCTTCCAAATATCAAACTAAGTTTTGAAGTTTGGTATTCGATATTTTTCATGATTAGTCACTAAGTAAAGTGACAAAAATTCATTTTTTCATCTTTTTTTCATTTTATATAATTTCTATACACACACACTTGAAATTAAATAGTGCTCTTTAAACTGTGTACAATATCAAGTTTAGTATCAGTAAGATATCAGCTGATGTTCTAAGAAAAATCTCATTTATCATATAGCTATTTGCTTTGTTAAGTTTATATCTTTATCACCGGACACTTTGGACTCTCGTTTTCGGAAAGTATAAATCAAATAGGATTCGTCATCAACAAATATACTGAGCCACACAAGAAAAGCACCACTTTTTTAATATTATCAGCCAAATCAGCCTTTTTTATGTATTTTTTAAAATTCCAATGTCCAGAACAAGCAAGTCAATTTTGTCAAAAAATTTGTCGTTTTCAAGTCACAGCACTGTTTCCGTTGAATGTGTGAGAAAACACAAGTCAAAGAATTGCTTTCCTCAGAATGAGCTTCTTTGGAAGTTGTATTGTCAAAGTTACAAAAACAGTAATTTTTCACCAAATCTTACAGGTAGGAGGACATAAGGTTCAAAGTTCATCTCTTTCGACAATTTTTGCATTTTTGGGTGAAAAAGTGTTTTTTTTTAGAAAATGAAATTCAGAATCCAAAAAATTTCGTTTTTTCGGAATTTTGACTTTGTTATAAGAGAAATAATGTGTAAGTTGGTCCAGCAAGTATTTGAAGAGATATTTGCTGTTGAATTTTAAGGTACATAGAAATACACGTTAGTGGTGCGTTTCTTTTGTTGTTGAGTATATTTTGGACGTATAACAAGAGGAATGTAGGCGTTCCGGTAATAAAACCGAGAAGGAAAATATTTCTGTTCTATTCTTTTATTTTGCAGTCCTGCGTAACCGAACTATAAGCCTAAAACTGACATAAAAAATAAAATTACAACAATATATGAAAAACAGAGGTTAGCGTTGTCCCTATGTCACTATAGAGAAATAAATAAAGGACACAAATTGAGGATTAACATTTTGTCACTTTTGTCTAAAACACAAACTGTCTAAATGGAGTCCATTTAAGGATTACTTTCCGAAAACGTCATTGATATCTTTGAAAAAATTGAGAAAATATTTATCTTGTCGATTGAGATCTAAATATGTTTAACACCATCTAAAATGCAATAAATTTTTACCTTTCGAACATTCTAAAAACACGTCAAAAATCAAGCAAGATGTTATAGGGAATCTCGGGCAGATATAAAACGCACTTAAAGGAAACAAATCGCGGTAGTGACAACGGGGAGCCAAAAAAGTGAAGACAGCGTAAATAAATATAATTCATTCAACATGTTCAATGTCAATTTGTATCAATTAATCAACGCCACCATAGCAAATATGTGGGAGTATCCTGTAAAAACATACGCATAACATCTAGGGCATGTTTTACCAATTTAAATATATCAAGATGTCGCAATTACTCTACACTTTCTCTTTTAAAACATTACCTCACTCTCGAAAATAGCGAAGATATCCCAGTAATATGAAAACAACCCTATTTAATGAAAGAGGGCTACTGAATGACATTGGTGCACATGTATTAGTATTGTTATTAAGCATCTAAGGTTTCATATAATATTAGGGACCGACCATTTAACTTGAAAAGGGGGGGGGGCTATGGTTTTTTTTCTAAAAAATATTTTGGATCTGATTTTATGTGAAAAAAAAATTTTTGGCTGCCAAAATGATGAAAAAAAAATTTCTGAAGGAGGCATTCTGCCCAAAAAAATAATGTTAATTTTGAAAAAAATATTTTGTTGATACCCGTGAAAAAAATAAATAAAAAATAAAAAAAATTCTGTCCAGCAAAAAAAAACCATACCCCCCCCCCCCTTCAGGTTAAATGGTCGGTCCCTTACTATATTTACAAATAGTATTTGTCTTTTAGGCAAGATTCGAAAACTATTTGGGAAAATTCAATAAACAATAGCACATTTCGATCGGTTTAGAGAAAAAAAAATCCTTAGACAACCATTTTATGAATAACTAAATACCTAAGTTATTTTGAATTTACTTTCTGTATACGCGCATTTCGACAATTAATGTCTATTCAGTCCAGATAAAATCTAAACGTTTGGAAGACCATAAACTCAAAGATGTTTAAAAACTGATAGAGAACAAATAACCAATATGATCTTAATTTAAAGCCAAAATCAGCTAAGGACAGAGCTTTGCTTGAGGGAGATACTCCTTAGTTTTTATGACATATACGGCTGCTTACTTTTAGTATTTTTCAAATGTCTGAAGAATAAAAGCCCAAAATGTTCCAAAATATTTTCTCGACTACTGATTTTTATCAGTAGCACTGGGCTAAGTATTCAATAAAGTATTGTAATTTTCACAGTGGTATTAGATTCTGAACTTTATTTAACATATGTAAACCTTTTTTGAAAAAGTTTCTTTAGTGCGATATAAAATTTTTGAGAAACACTATTTGATAAGTTTGTTAGTCATTCGTTTAACCAACTGTCATAGGATGATTACAATCTTATTATAGAAACGCCCATAATCATGTAGAATCAAATAAAAAGAAGTATTATCTAAACGAAAGAACATTTGTTTAATTACCTTGCGGAACAACGACACAAATATAAGGTTTGTTTGTACTTTTTGTTTTCGTGAAAACTAAAAGTATGCTTTAACATATTTACATTGTACACACAGAATAAAGTATGTATCAGCGGGCTAAAATTTAGCGTTCAATGCAATTACGCTTAACAATACCCTTTTGCGCACTACCTCCAAGGTCGACCTTTGTAAATGTCCAAATTAATGTAAACAGTTTCACAGAACACCTGTAGTCCGTGGGCTTGAATCAGTTTCAGTGTAACTATCCTATTGTCGGACGGAAGAAAGTTAATACGAGATAGAAATTTCATATTCCATATTCAGTCCATATTTTATATTATTTTTCAAAACTTTCAGTTTACTTCTCGCAGATTTTATAATATTTTTTATGTATGTATGAAAATTCCAATTTACTATTAAATTGTTTTCCTAGCCCAATGGTTGTGGATTGGGACAAATTCCACTTGTTCATTTTGAAATAAAAACAAACAAATATAAATTATTTGAGGAAATCTGTTCTTTTCTTTCATTTTTAGCTCACCTGACCCATTGCCATCACTTGGCGTCCGTCCGTCCGTTAAACTTTTCACATTTTCATTTTCTCTGAAAACACTGAAGAAAATTCAAAAAAAAACTTTACAGGAATGATGTATGGAAGGTCCTGAACAATGATTGCTCATTTCGTTCCGATCCGATAAAAAACATGGCCGCCAGCACGGAACTTAGGTTTAACATTTTAACATTGGATCCTATGAGAAAATCACATTCTTATCCTCTGCTCTGAAACCACAGAAGCAAATTCAACCAAACTTTACAGAAATGATGTATGGAAGATCCTGTACAATGATTGCTCATTTCGTTACGATCCAATAAAAAAACATGACCGCCAGCGCTGAACTAAGGTTTAACATTGAACCCCATGGGGAAAATCACATTTTCATCTTCTCTGAAACCGCTGCATCAAATTCAACCAATCTTTACAGGAATGATGTACTAAAGGTCCTTAACAAAGATTCCTCATTTCTTTCCCATCCGATTAAAAACATGGCCGCCAGCACGGAACATAGTTTAACATTGAACCCTATGGGGAAATCACATTTTCATCTTCTGCTCTGAAACCACTGAAGTCCATCCAAACTTTACAGGAATGATGTATGGAAGGTCTATTTTTATGATTGCCCATTTTATTCCGATCGGATAAAAAACATGGCGGCCAGTTCGGAACTTAGGTTTAACATTGGACCCTATGGGAAAATGTACATTTTCATCTTCTCCTCTGAAACCGCTTAAGTTACTTCAACCAAGCTTTACAGGAATTATGCACTAAAAAACATGGCCGCCAGCACGGAACCTAGTTTAACATTGGACCCTATGGGAAAATCACAATTTCATCTTCTCTGAAACCGCTGAAGCTAATTCAACCAAACTTTACGGGAATAATGTACTGAGGGCCCTTAACAAAGATTGCTCATTTCCTTCCGACCTGATAAAAAGATGGCCGCCAGCGCAGAACATAGTTTTAAATTTGGACCCTATAGGAAAATCACATTTTCATCTTTTCCTATGAAACCAATGAAGCAAATTCAACCAAACTTTACATAAATGATAAAATCATATGACACAACAAATTTTGAAAAAGAAAATGAAATTTATGAAATTGACTATTGATTGGTATAAGAATTTGTGCTATCTTTTACGTTTTTATTTGTAGATGAATATTTCTTTGTTAACATTTGATTGACAAGGTAGGCATGGCTTAAGTTAATTTTTGTCAATATTTTTTTTCGTATTCGGTCAGTAGCAAATACTGAAAATATTTGCCCAAAGAGATCAAAGGAAACTCATACAAATTACCGATAAATTTATCAATATGCTCCTTCAGTAAATGTTTTAGCTACACATCGTATAACGGTTCAATATTGTCTACGTAAAAATAATGCTTCCAATGCGTTTGTTGTAAAAAATAGCATAAGCGACTATATCAGGATAATCAGTTATCACGGTAATTGTTTTACATGTAGATTGAATGTGCAAATCAATACTGAAACTCAAATAAATGTACTCCATTTCACTCATTGTTTGTTGTTTTTTTTTCTCTAGTATGGGTGACTGTTCCATATGCAGACCGTTTTTCGCCAAAATTCGCAGCCAGGACTCGGAAGATGTTATAGATATAACATTGCGTTCATTTCTATTCCTTGTAGCAAACTGTACCGATGATGATAATAGATATAATGATTTACAGCGTCGTTATGATGAACAAAGTCATTATGATGAAAAAAGTCATCATGATGAACAACGTCAATATGATGAACAAAGTCACCTTACCTCAGACGAAATTGGATTACACAATGTACGCTTAAAGAATCGAGCTCGCTTATTCACTCTACGAGTCATGATTGAATATGCAATTGATGCTGCTATGGCTGCTCTAGTATTCCGTCCGTTGGAAGGAATATACACTGCATTTTTTGTTATATATGTAGTATCTGGATGCATATTCTTCATCGCCATATGTCTTAGTTCTGTGTGCAAACCAGTATACATGATGAAAATTTGGTACGTTCCATTTGTCATCTTTAAACTAACAACATTATTTAATTCTACTTTTTTATTTGTTTATTCGTTGTTGAAGATAATAACAGAAGACTATCGTAATTGGTACATCGTTACTTGTGTCATAACTGGCATAGACATACCACTTATCGTTCTTGTGTTAATGATTGTTTTCTGTAGTAGCTGTGTATCTGAATTAGACGAGAACAAAGATGGATAACCGCAAATATCAAGGACATCCATGTAAAACTAAATGTTACTTCAGTTAGGGGACGATCATTTGATTTTGAGGGGGGGGGGGGGCTTGGAAGATTTAAAAATAAATAATCTATCCCTCTTTGAACTGAAAATAAATATTCTTGCCTTAGCACTGTGGAAAATAAATAATCTTTCCTCATGTAATACTCGTAAAAAAATAATCTGTCCTCTGCTAATGAATAGTAAAAATATCATTACTTGATTTTTTTTCGCTCGCTTCGCTCGCGACCTAGATACCTGTAATATTACCATAGTGACAGGACATCATGTTTGTTCAAAGATGTTCATAAATAAGTAAAGAATAAACTGTTAGTCATTTTAATTGTTATATTGTTTATTTGTTTTAAATGTGCCAATTTGTTAGTTTTTATGCCCCGCCTACAAAGTAGGGGGTATATAGTTTCGGGTACGTTGTCCGTACGTACATCCGTCCGTCCGTAATGCTCAGATTAAGGTATAGGTTGAAGGTAGTTTACCTTGAAGGAGGTTTGATATCTTGATGAAACTTTGTATGCAGATAGACTATGACTATACTACCCTTCCACATGATTTGATTTAATCCTAATTGGGACAACTTATTAAATGGTCTTTTAAAATTTTCTGGTCTGCAGTTCATTTGCTCTAACAGAAAGCAAGGATTCTTCTCTAATATTACCTACAATAATCATTGTTCCTGGTCATGTGATGATATGATCAATGCACTCAATCTTTTGCTGGACAATATTTTTGTTCGTTTTGGCAACACTATTTATCAACATGTCATAGGTATTCCCATGGGTACAAATTGTGCACCTCTAATTGCAGATCTTTTCCTTTTTTGTTACGAACGAGACTTAATGAAGAAACTTCAAAACGGAACCATACCAAACAGTGATAAACTTATTTCTCTTTTCAATGATAACAGCCCGGCACCTGAATAGGTTTTCAGGGGCTTTGGCTACAGAGCTGCCGGGCGCGTCCCCAGGTGGTGGATAGGGGAATGCCCTGTCTTTGCGGGGTAGTCAGGTCATAATACGGAAAGCCTGACCGCGAACCATTGTAGCCAAACTGTGTGGAGAAACGCCACGCTCCATGCAGTATAAAGACCCCTTCTATATTTCTCTAAAGAGAGCAGACGCACTGGGTGTCGTATAGAAGGCTAAATTTCCTGCCCCTACCCATTTCTCTTTTCCAGTGGCAATCAAAAGTCGTTGCCCCGGTTGTCCTTTCCACCTTTATTTCTTTCTTCTTTTACTTACAATTTGTTTTGAATTGATTAACTTGTTCTCGTCCTGATATAGCTGAAATATTGCTCATTGGACGTTAAACTCTAACAAATCAATCAATCAATGATAGCAGCAGGTATATTGACGATATCCTTACTATTGAAAAACCCCAGTTTTTAGATTATGTAGACATTATTTACCCGCAACAACTAAAATTAAATAAAGCTAACAATGATTCAAAATACTGCCCTTTTATGGATCTAACTATCATTATTGACTCTGGTAAAATAAAAACTCAAATATATGGTAAACGGGATGATTTTGATTTCACTATTACTGATTTCCCCTTTCTTGACGGCGACATCCCTCTAGCTCCATCCTATGGCGTGTATATTTCTCAACTGGTACGTTTCGCACGGGTTTGTTCTACTCTTGATGATTTTAATGAACGTAACCTTACTATCACAGCCAAACTTTTACAACAGGGTTACAGATTTCATAAGTTGTTGAATACATTTAAGAAGTTTTATAATAGATATGAACATTTGATATCTAAATATGGCTTCACTCGTAAACAGCTTATTACCAAGGGCATTTCTAATCCTCGTTTTTACGGTAATGTTGTTTAAAAGTGCCAGAAATTGATTAAAAATCCAGAAAAGCTGGGACGTAACTTACATTCTTTACGTAATAGGGGATATCAACACAATATACTGCTTGCATCCGTTAAATTAGCTTTGACACCTAATGACCTGAAAATTTTGCACACACACACTGGCCTTTCACTGATACTGCCGATGTCTACTGAAATTTATGATGATTCTTGACCAAACCCTTCGGGAAGTTTTGAGTTTGATTTTTCTTCCATAGTGTGGCAGTGTTCTACCAGCAAACTAGGCTCCTTGAGCTAGCCGGCAGTTTAGCAGCGAGCACCCCTTGACCCATCTTTCAAAATTGCGTATTGTTTTTTTTTCTTTTCTTTTCTCTCAAGGTTGTGGTCATGGAGTTAGTAGTCTACCTGTATTGTGTTTTATTCGTATGTTTCTTATATTATAGGGAAACGGGACAGATAAAGGGGAGGTTTGGGTACCCATAAACCGGTTTAACCCTACCGCTGGCTTTTGCTAGTGCCGGTACCAAGTCCGGCTGTCCCGAGTTCCAATTGTTTTCTACGTTTGACTCTTGTCTTATTCGTGTTTTTCACGTGTAGTTCCATGACAGATTGTGGCATGTAATTAAAATTTTCAGCCATTGTGGGTGTTTCCTGTTATCCATTCTTTTACATGAACTGCAACATTTTGGAAGGAAACGGATGCTATGACCTCCAGGTCATGGGTCATTAGCTCTAAATTATTAGGGGTCAATATTTGATAAACTACAGGTTAAGGTTTTGGTTGAAGGTAATTTACCTTGAAGAAGGTTTGATATCTTGATGAAAGTTTGTAAAATGATACAACATAATATGAACTGCAATATTTGGTGCCAAGCATATGCTGTGAGATCAAAGTCATTGTTCATTTGATTTGAATTTTTTTATTGAATTTTTTATATCAATGCTCATGGTTTTAATTTTTAAAATTCTTCAATACATCTCTTTTTGGTCCTTTATGTTTAAACTGCCATTTTTTAAAAAGAATTACAAAAAATCTTTAATTCAATTGAATTTTGATAAATGTTCTGAAACTCACCATTTAATTTTGGCAATTTTATGTAGCAACCATACGTTTTTTTTTTAATTTCTTTTTGTTAAAACGTTAATTTCCCAGAACTGAATTGCAAAAATTTTTGATTCCAATTTTAGTAAATACCTGAAACTCTCAATGACCTCTACATTTTGAAAATTTTACCTAGCAACGATGTTAATGCAATACTTTTCAGTTAAAGCTGGGACTAATATTAGTCCCAGGTTAAAGTAGTCATTTTCCAAACATGGATTGCAAAAATTTTTTATTCCAATTTTGATAAATCTCCTGGAACTCTTTAAGACCATTTTAGAATTAGTTTAGCAACCATACATTTTATGATTTCTATTTCTCAAAACACCAATTATCAATAATTGAATTGCAAAAATCTTTGATTCCAATTTCAATAACTTTCCTGAAACTCTCAAAGACCAATTGATTTGGAAATTCTACCTAGCAACAATGTGAATTCCATTCCTTTCAGTAAAATTTAGTCATTTTCAAAACACTAATTGCAAAAAAAAAAATTGATTCCATTTTGCCAATTTTCCTGGAAACCTCTAATAGGAAAAATAAAAGGATATGGAGTGAATGTACATGTGACAAAAGCGCACACGATACATAGAGAGCTCCAGTTTATCCAGGACAGGGCTTTTATTCCTGTCTACATCTTGATGTCGACTGAGGGTCTTCAACTAGAGACCATTTGATTTTGGAATTTACCCTAGGAACCATACATTTTTTTAAAAATTTCTTGTAAAAACACCAATTTTCAATAGCTGAATTGCATAAATCTTTGATTCCAATTTTGCTAAATTTCCTGAAACTCTTTAATATCATTCAATTTTGGGAAATTTACCTAGCAACCATACATATTTTAGTTCTTTTTCTCAAAACGCCTAGTTTCAAAAACTAAATTGCAAATATCTTAGATTCCAATTTGGATAAATTTCCTAAAACAAGACTACTTCTTTTTGGGAATTTTGAATTTAGTTTTGGAACAAGGCAATTGCAAAACATTTGATTACAGTTTTCGTTAATTTCAATAACTCAAAAGACCACTTAAGTTCTGGAGTTTTACATAAATATTGGATGGTCATTAGCGGGCCACTTTGTCCATTGACACTGATTCTCTTGTATTGTTAATATTATTTTTCAAAGGATGTGACAATCTTCCAATTAATACTCATAATTTTTTTTATTATTTTGATTTTGTTGTTTTTGTTATTAAAAATAAAACTTTTTCTTTGAAATCTTGTTTTAAAGGGTTTATTTGCACTCATTTATACACACACAAAGAAATGTACAGTGTATCATGTGTATAATAAAAAAATCTATTAAATTCAATTTTCTTCTTTTCTACATAAGACTTTATGGAAATGAATGTTATATATGAAGAAAAAGAGGTCATAAATAATATGCTCTACTATTCTATGAAGATATAAAAAGTGTTATGACAGAAGTATAACAACAAGTGATGACCCTAAAGGATGTCTCGCCTGTCCCTGCTGGACTCTAAATTGATGTGAAATCTAAGTGAACTAATAAGAAGAGTGTACATGCTCACTAGACTGTGAAATTGAGGTCAAGGACAAAAGTCACCTGCCAGACTGACATGTACTACCCAAGACCAACCTACATACCAAATATTATCAACCTACCACTT
>MJUU01049842.1:50363-64283 GCA_002080025.1 Modiolus philippinarum
CACTGAACCATGAAATTGAGGTCAAAGAAACATGACAGGTGTCAGACTGGCGTGTATCCATATAGATCTCCCTACAAACAAAATATGACGGGTCTAGGTGTAACAGTTACTGAGAAAAGGACTTGAATGTGAAACTATGTCGCAGATTTTCTAAGTTCACTGAACCATGCAATTGAGGTCAAGGCAACACGACAGGTGTCAGACTGCCGTGTACCCATATAGATCTCACTATAGACCAAATATGACAAGTCTAGGTGTTATAGTTCCTGAGAAAAGGACTTGAATGTGAAACTATGTCGTAATGTTTATGTGCTTATTGAACCATGAAAACAAGGTCAAGGTCATCCAAAATATATGCTGCTGGAAAGGTCATCACTTGGTGGTGCTGTGGACCAAAGATGATGTTTGTATATATTACCCTTGAAAAGTTAGGAAGGTTTTAGAAAAAAAGTTTACGCCGCCGCTGCCGCCGTCGCCGTCGCCGGATTGCTATACCTATGTCTCGCCTTCAGCGACTTTCGTTGCAGGCGAGACAAAAAGCACACGAGTAAAACTCATGGACAAAATAAATATGGTGGTCACTGCAAGGTTTAAAGAGTAACTTAATTCTCTGTGAAAAAAAAACAAAATAAATAATCTTGCCCTGAGAATGCAAAAAATAAATATTCTGGCCTTGGTTACACTGAAAATAAACATTATGACTTGCTCATATCACAAAATAAATAATCTGACAGAAATAAATCTTCCAAGCCTCTCCCTCGTTATCGACTGGCCGTCCCCTTAAGTTAGTTTTTGGTACTGGTATACCCCAACACAAAGGGGTGTGTATATACCCTCAACCCAGTGAATGTCTTGGCCTCGAGAGTTTCAGTTGAGTTACTAGTAATCGAAATTCTTAGTTTAAACACTATTTATTGAAATAAAACAAAGGAAAGACATAATTACAAACATAGAATATGTGAACATATTAAACACAAAATTTATCTCAAAGGAATTGAGAAACCAGTTTTACAAACTTATTTAATGTAAAAAAAAATTGATAACAGAAAACAACTACAATGGCTGAAAATTATAATTACATGCCGCAATGTGCGCGGGAACTACACAGGAAATAGCACGAATAAGACAAAAGACAAACGAAAGGAACGCGGGACAGTCGAACTTGGTAACCGGTTTATGGGTACCCAAACCCCCCTTTAATATCTCCCGTTTCCCTAAAGTTGAATAAACATACGAATAAAACCCAATACAGGTAGACAAATAACTCAATGAACACAATCTTGAGAGGAGAGAAAATGACAATACGTAATTTTGAAAGATGGGTCAAGGGGTGCTCGCCGCTACACTGCCGGCTAGCTCAAGGAGTCTAGTATGCTGGTAAAACACTGTCGCCCTACGAAAAAAAAGTCAAACTCAAAACTTCCCGAGGGATTTGTTCAAAAATCATCATATATTTCAGTAGACATCGGCAGTATCAGTGAGGGGCCAGTATATGTGTAACATTTTAAGGTCACTGGATCTCAAAGTTAACTTCATGGATGCAAGCAGAGTAACTTGTCGATATTCCCTATTATGTAAAGAATGTAAGTTACGTCCAAGCCTTTCTTAGTCTTTAATCGGTTTCTTGCATTTTTTAACAGCCAAAACACGACTTTGTTTTAATGCTAGGTTTACACCGCCGATCAGATCAACTCGACCATGCTGTTTTATCCCGATCAACGTCATGAAATTCATTGATCGAGCTAGCCCACGATGTCCACTAGACTTTTACCCGATTTAACACGATTAACACTCGACCACTCTCGACCTCTTTACGATTCACGTACGACTTATGCTCGACCCTCATTCGACCAACCAGACTTCGTCAGATTGAACCAGATCATAGCCCGATTTGTGTTTGATTAACTAGATCTGGTCGGGAGAAGATCGTGAAGTGAAATGGTCGAGTGTACTCGAGTTTTGTCCTGTTAGTACGTTTGTATGTATGGGGATAAAACGTGAAAATTTCGGGAACAGTTCAGCATGTTGGTAGAGCAGCAAAATTTGTGGCCCATGTGGCTAATGCTTTAAGGAAAGACGATAAACGTGATATATATAGAGAGTAGTAGAGAAAGCGGATCTGACACAGAAGGCGCGTATTTTGGGTTAGACAATAGCAAATGCTTCAAAGTCATCATTATAGAGGAATGAATGTTCGCTTTCACATACCAGCAGGTCATCCTCCTCATCATGCGTCAGAATGCGACTGTGTGATTTTCCTGTCCTTACATGTAGGACTAATCTGATGATATGGGTGGTAACTAGATTTACAGTAGTTTCCATGTATAGCTTTTAACCTGCATTCTGTATAAAAAATCCGGTTTTTATAAGTGAAAATGGCGAGTTGCTGCCCATTGGGTACATCATTTGCCCAGTGCAAATCTAAAAAAAAATTTTATCTTCTAGTTCATGTTACAAATGTTCAAAATCGCTTTTTTCTTATGTCATTTATCTTGAATCAAATCTTGTGATAGAGTACCGGCCTACTAGGAAGAAATAATACTTTATTCTTGAATTCATGTGTTAAGTGAATCTGTTTCTGGAATGTGTATATTGGGTATTTCAAATTCTGTCAGCATAACTATTCGATTGAATTGATGATAGACCACGATTGGCTCAATGTGAAAACAACGGCCATGTCCCCTTCTAATCAAATATAACCGCCAACTGGGAATATAGTTTTTAATTGGATCTTATTAGAAAACTCTTTCAAACGTTGCCTCTGAAACCCCTAATCCAATTACACCAAACTTGTTACGATTGTCCCTTTTCAAAATAGTGTCTGCCATATCGTCATCTAATACAAGATGACCGCTAAAGGGGACAGATTTAAACATTGTACCAGAAGGATTTTTACAAGACCAATTGCAGCCAAAATTTGTGAAACTTCAGTCCTTGGATGATCCAATTTCAAAATAGTATCTATCTTGTCTGCATGCAATCCAACGGGGAACATAATTTAATATTCGACCTAACTGAAGCATTCCAAGATATTCAAATCTGAAACTACTTTGGCTGGTTCCCACTCGAGATAGTATCTGGCAGAATCTCATCATATCAAAGATGATCATCAACCAAACTTGATCACAATAGTCATTGGAGTCCATGGGATGGCTCCTTTAAAAACTGAAGTAAGCCCCTTGTGAGACACCGAGGCTCTTCAAAGCCTCATGTTGTGATATTGTGAAAAGGTCACATGCTGTCGTGCTAAATCGAGTAAAATTCTTGAGTGGTCGAGAAAAAATCGTATACAGGTCGGGAAAAAATCGGGTTATGGTCGGGAAGATCTTGTATACAAAAAAAGAAAGAATCGTGTTAGTCGAGTAATGATCGAGTACTAATCGAGTTGGTCTTGAAGCGACTCGTCATAAATCGAGAAGCGAATGAGTTAAAGTCGGGTTGAAATCGGCATGATCGGCTAAAATTTTGAAACTCGATGAAGAGCGATCCCTTTTCGACCCTTTCACGACTACCTCGAACAGACCCCGATGGATTCCCAAACTGTTCTCGACATATAATGCACACGACCTCTTCATGATATTTTTTGACATGTCAAAAATATTCGGGAACACAGCTCGAGTTCAGCAGAGTTAGTAAGATCGCCCCGATTTGGTAAGTAGACCGAACACGAGCATTCAAGATCAGTGTCCCGATCAATGAATATTCATGAATATTCGTAGATCGAGTTCGGTCGAGTTGCTTTGATCGGCGGTGTAAAACTAGCATAAGAAAGCAATTGTTTGAACTCGAGGACAGAGTTCAATTTTTAAGGATAACCAACAATGGTAAATGACACGTCATCTTGAATTGGATGTAACCAAATAATCTTCATAAAAACATACGTTATTGCCACGACACGACTTAGCTACGGAAGAACTGATTGCCCATATACTCTGTGGCAGTTCCAACTTTTTGCGTCGACCTTCGTAAATGCATCTTTACGAAAGCGGTCAACGATATCAAAAGCCAGAAAATGCAAGATCTTTTGACTTGAAGATGTGTACCAGGTTTAAAATTAAAGTACTGGGCTTTAAATCAGTATATAACAAGTAAATTCATATTTGGCCAGTAAGTCCGATATGTCAACTATCTGTATTTTTCCTTTTTACCATTTTCATTACTTTCAAAAGTCTGGATAACTCTGGGACCTCTAAGATAGGATATCACACGTATATAACGACAGATACAAGTAGAGTAGGACGGGACTGCACCCATTAACCGTTCAAAAAATGAATGCCGAAATGTCTCCAAATAGCAACAAACTATTCATTAAATTTAAGTGTGCTCCATATGACAGCTGTTAACTAGCGTTTAATTGACGGAACACAATATACCTAGAACAAAAAAAAATTGCCTCTTTGCTCAATGATGTATTTGTCCCACCGTCCAATGCATGATTTTATTTTCTGTGTAATAAAAATGCCTTTTTCCGTAGTGAAACAAAACACTAGAAAGTCTATTATCCAGCTGAAAATATTTAATACATTTTACTCATCTTGTTACAAAATTAAACTTGAAATTTCTTCTTTAAAATATTTTACACATAGAATCAAAATTATGGGTCAAATCTTTGGAAATTGATGTCCGAAAGAACGTTGATTGTTTTCAGGATGGGTTACTGAGTATAGTGATATAAAATGTATGTACGAGATCAAATGCAATCTTTCATTTTCAATTTAATTTTTATATACATATCAAATATTTACTTGCTTTGTTGAATTTATATCTATAAAACAAGATGAGAAAATGTGTATCTTTTTGATTGTGGTCTAGTCAAGTCATAACTAAAGTTTAAAAAAAGTTTGTGCCTCTGAACGTATTTAAAAACAGATAAAATCAAGCAAGATAGTATAGAGTAATCTTGAACAAAAGAAACACATTTGAACGAAAAAAGTTGCCGTAGCGACAAATTGAGAGCCAGAAAGTGAAGACTGCGAAAATATTATTCAATCAATGTTACTTTTTTTTTAAATCTATACCTTGCATCATCGCATATACTGTGGGTATATCATACAAAAATACGCACAACATCAAGGACATGTTTTATAAAATTTGCTTTCATTTAGACTTTATCGCAATTACTTTGCCATCTCCGCTAATTTAAACTAGAGAATGTGTCTGTAAAACACGGATGCCCCGCAACTGTCCCTATTAGTAGGTTAACAAATTTTAACCTAATTATGACCTATGTCCCTAATGGAACCTTATAGATGGTTAACTGTAATGTGCTTACAAAGGGGATCATAATAATGAAATATTATAAGGATATTATGCATAGTTGGTAAAAATTATTGTCACTAAGCATGAGATGTGGGCCATGAACACCTACTTGTTTGTAATTGGGTTGTATTATAAAAGTGTTAAGTATAATGATTTATCGCAAGGATATAATATATATGTTTGTACCTGTTGACAAGGCTTCTAACAACGTTGCTATTGTCTGAAAGAAATGCTACATCGATGTTCAACAAAACGAATTGGACAAGTCAGACACTTTCAAACGTACCAATTGGGACGAAAAAAACGTTAACCAAACAACATTTAAATGATACAGAAATGCTTAAAGTTCCACCTAAAGATAACATCTTACCTACCATGAAGCTTCACAAAAATCCCTTCAAACATCGTTTTATTTCAGCATCTAGTAAGTGTTCTACTACCAATTTATCCATCCATTTAACTAGTTCACTTACTTACATAAAGGAGTTGGTTATTAAATACTGTGAAAAAACTTATCAAAACTCTGGTGTAAATTACTTTTGGAGTGTAAAAATTCTATTGAAGTTTTAGATAAACTATAATCTATTCAAAGACCAGTCTCATCAATCGACAGTAATGATTTTTCTACACTTAATACAACCCTTCCACATAATTTGATTAAATCCAAGTTGGGACAACTTATTAAGTGGTCTTTTAAATTTTCTGGTCTGCAGTTCATTTGCTCTAACAAAAAGCAAGGATTCTTCTCTAGTATAACCTATTATAATCATTGTTCCTGGACATGTGATGATATGATTAATGCACTCAATCTTTTGCTGGACAATATTTTTGTTCGTTTTGGCAACACTATTTATCAACAGGTCATAGGTATTCCCATGGGTACAAATTGTGCACCTCTCATTCCAGATCTTTTTCTGTTACGAACGAGATTTCATGAAAAAACTTCAAAACGGAACCATACCTAACAATGATAACAGCAGGTATATTGACGATATCCTTACTATTGATAATCCCCAGTTTATAAATTATGTAGACATCATTTTTCCACAACAACTGAAATTAAATAAAGCTAACAATGATTCCAAATGTTGCCCTTTTCTGGATCTGACTATTACAAATGTATTATTGACTCTGGTAAAATCAAAACCAAAATATATGTTAAAAGGGATGATTTTGATTTCACTATTACTAATTTCCCTTTTCTTGACGGCGACATTCCCCTTGCTCCATCCTACGGGTTGTATATTTCTCAACTGGTACGATTCGCACGAGTTTGTTCTACTCTTGATGATTTCAATGAACGTAACCGTACTATCACAGCTAAACTTTTACAACAGAGTTACAGATTTCATAAGTTGTTGAATACATTTAAGAAGTTTTGTAATAGATGTGAAAATGCATGTTATATCTAAATATGGCGTTACTCGTAAACAGCTTATTACTATGGGCATTTCTAGTCCTCAATTTTACGGAAATGTTGTTAAAAAATGACAGAATTGATTAAAAATCCAGAAAAGCTCGGACGTAATTTACATTCTTTACGTAATAAGGGACCTCGGCAAGATATTCTTGCTTGCATCCGTTAAATTAGCTTTGAGATCTAGTGACCTGAAAATTTTGCACACATACTGGTACTTATTAAGATGAATAGTAAAGTAAGTGAGAACCGAAACGTCAGTCTAAAACGAACAATTCAAGGACAATGGCAACATTGGAAATAATTAAACAGACATATCGTTATTTATGTTTGTCTCTTGTTTTCATTATTGTTTTTCTGGTGCAGTTTGCTTGTAAATTGTGGCATGTGATTGTAGTTCCTGGCCATTGTAGGTGTTTGCTGTTTTCCTGTTTTTGTAATAACATGAGCACGACACTGAAAAGAAAATGAAGACACACACATATACAAAAACGAACAACACTGACCCAATAAAAAACCATGGGTGAGATCAGGTGCACCGGAAGAGTAAGCATCTCCTGCTTCTTATAAGACACACTCCGTGTTGAACATGTCATCTCTGGTAGTAAAGTCAAATCTGGTAAAGGAAAAAACAAACTTTAATGGCAAAGAGAAAAATCTGTTGTCATCTGAGAAACTGATATCCCATAGAAATGTAAGTCATGGACAACTTATTCATGGCGCTTTCGTAGTTCTCATTGAAGTAAATTTTGTTTAGTTGTATAGTTGATTAAGAGTAGACTTTAACGCAAAATTTAACCAAAGTCACTCAACCATGAAACGTAGGTAATAGACACATAATTATTAGTGTATTAGGTGGAAATCATAGAGATAAATGCAACATCATGAAAATACCACTTCAAGTACAAATAACTAAATACCGAAGTCACTGTGAATTTATTTTCTGCATATGCACATTTCGACAACTCATGTCTCTTCAATGCAGATAAAATCTTAACTTTTGGATGACCATTAACTCAAAGATGTTCAAAAACTGATAGAAAACACATAACCAATATGATCTAAATGTAAAGCCGAAATCAGCTAAGGACAGAGCTTTGCATGAGGGAGATACTCCTTAGTTTCAACAAAATTTACAAAAAGGACAAGGTGCGATAAAGGGTTGATTTGGCCCAAGATTCCTGTGAATTTCTAAGTTGCACCTCAAGATTTTATTTCATGTTCGTTTCAAAGCTTAGATCCTATTTAAAGAAAAAATACCAAAGCTAGAACCAATGACGTCACAATAGGTACATGTCTGACGTCATGAAAATGTTACTTTTGAGATTTTTCATAGAAATAAACAGAATTTTGCAGATTTTTGTACAGTTTTCCTGATTGGAAATATCAAGCACATTCAAGAACCAATTAGATATTTTACCAGCTTATTGGTACAAATAAATCTAATCTCTCATATAAATATCTTTGTGGTTCCTGCATGTGCTTCATATTTCCTACACAGAAAAAGTAGCCAAAAATGTCATTTTTCGACAAAATCTTCAATTTGTCCCTTTTTCTACACTCAAAAACTAAAAAAAAATCATACATCAATATTTGAGAACTGTAACTGTTTACTGAAAAGCCAACCCACAGAATTTCAATGAGAAAATTCTGTAAATTCAACCAAATTTATTTTTCAGGCCAAATATGGACCTTATCGTTTAGATATTGCAAGGTTTCAAATAGAATCGGCTTTCGGTCAGCACCGAAGTACTGACTACTGGGCTGGTGAGTACCCTCGGGACTAACAGTCCACCAGCAGAGGCAACGACTCAGTGGAAGCATATAAATAAATACCGAAATTACTGTGAATTTATTTTCTGCATATGCGCATTCCGACAACTTATGTCTCTTTAGTGCAGATAAAACTATAGACCTAAACGCAAAATTTAACCACGGGACTTGTGTACGTATTGAGACAGACAGGGGTAAATCTATATTACCCTACCATTTTCGTGGTGGGGCAGAAAAGTAACCCCAATCTAAATTTAGAAGTTAGTTTTAGAGTTTCTAAGTAAAAATTGGTGCGGTTGATTGTCATCTTGTGTTTTGTATAGTCGATAAACTTTCTTTTCGATTATTGATATTACTTAATGTGCTGCAAAACTTATGTAAAATCACAACAGCCTGTTCATTGAGCATGTACACTGTGATGATTTGTTTATATGATCTAACCTGGTCATTCCAGGCAGTCTTTTGCCTTTCCTCATGTGTTTTACACGTTTTGTTACTTCTGTATCCGGTTGCCGTACAGATGGTAGTTCGTCTTTTGATATTCTATATAGCATAATTATACTTTTACTAATCCGAGATTCTGATTATCGCAAAATATTCAACGAATGATCGAATAGCGCAGTAATTCACGAATGCGCGCAGCACATGAGTGAATTACAGCGTTTTTCGATCCTTAGTTGAATATTTTCGATAATCAGAACCTAGGATTAGTTATTGTTTTATTATATAGATCAGTTCTTGCATATTTAACAACGGCAGTAGAATACCGAAGGAACAAAGGGGTAAAATTCACAAAAATCCAAAGACAGGGCAATTAATTAAATTAATGGTTTAATTTAAGATTCTTTCCATGAACTACGTTTTCGATGTTAATCCGCTGAGACGTTTACTTAACAACGACGTTGATAACGTCTATTGTGACGTCACTTCCTAGAGTGAAATTATGGAAAATGATTTCACAGTTAATTAATATCACTTTTAATTCCCTGAGAAATTTCAATCATTCACTGCAATTAATATAATAAACGTATTTGTTTATAGTTTCAGATTAACCAAATGTAAGGCACTCTAATTGTTGATCATAAATTGTAAATGATTTAGAATCAAGGGAAATTTTGAGAGATAGTTTTGATTAATAAAAAAATGTCAAGGAAAATAAATGCACCCAGTGAGGTAAAAAGTTATGTTATGTAAAATTTGTTACATAAAGCTGTTTTTATTCAAGATAATAACATGAATAATTGAAAATATTTCCATTTGAACATCTACAACATAGATATTAAAGTATTCCAAGTTCGCTTCGTTCTGGCACATAGATTACATTACATATCAATCACGCAGAAAATGCAGGTCAAATAACTAAATACCGAAATTTCTGTGAATTTACTTTCTGCATATGCGTATTTCGACAACTTATGTCCTGTCGGTGCAGATAAAATATAAACATTTGGAAGACCGTAAAGTTGTTTAAAAACTGACAGAGAGCAAAAAAAAAAAAACAACAATAAAATCTAAATGAAAAGCCAAAATTAGCTAAGGACAGAGGTTTGCACGAGGAGGTCATACTCCTTAGTTAAACAAATTTACAAAAATTTAGATTTTTTTTTTAAAGTTTCATAATTGAATCAGTTTTCGGGTCAGCACCGAAGTACTGACTACTGGGCTGGTGAATGCCCCCGGGGACTAACAGTCCACCGGCAGTGGCATCGACGCAAAGTCATGCCCAATGGAAACTGACCAACCATCAGAGATTCATACTTTTGCAAGGTTACATGATCTACCATGTACAGTGTTTGAAATCTGAACTCGGAGGAAAGATAAACGCAAAACAGTAAAACGGAAAATTATGGTCAGAATTCTCAGAATTGTATGCAAATTCAAGGTAAGATGACCCTACAATGTACAGTCACCGAGATGTGAAATCGGACGCAAACTTGAGATTCAGTCACTCAAGCCAAGAATGCAGGACAAATTAACCTTATTTTGCCTGTATGCTGAAAAATCCTCAACGTTTATCAATTTTCAAGGTTAGATGATCCTGACATGTGGAGTGACTGAGATCTGAATTCGGAAGTAAACTTGAGTGTGTCACTCAAGCTGAAAAGGTAGCTCAAACTAACCTAATTTTATTGACCCGGACTCTAGGAAAGAGGCGTAGATGTTTTCACTATAAGAGCACAGACTGGGCAGTTTCATCACTGACGTAGCACCTTTCCGTCTATTCAAACCTGTAAGCACCGAACATCTTCACAACGATAACAGGAAAAAAGATTAGATGCTATTAACATCGGGAATATTATGAATCACAAAGAGGTCACTTCTAAAATCCCTCATTTTATAGATCAGTCCAAACCTAAAGTATTCTACCGCTATACGAAGAGAATTTTTGACTACAAAAAGGCATTGCAGGACCTTGATATTAGAAATTTTCTGAAATCTCCTCAGACAAGCGACTGTTCTGCCTCTCCTTTTGTTAACCGTCCTTCTTAATATATCTTAATATCACTGAAAACGAATTTCTACGGAATTTGGTGTCCAAAGTTCTGAAATTCCGAGAACCACATCGTATTAATTTAATTTTGAATTTTATGATCGTTATGAACGCTGTTGAAGATTACGCTTTAGCGTGGGTTAAGAGAGAGACAGATTATTAACCAAACTCGAGTCTTTGTCAGATTGGGTAAGATCCATTCGATCTTTTGCATGTTTTGTTCGATGTCGTGTTAAAAAACTACGCAGGTGTGTCAACAATCGACCATTGTCTGTTTTTGGAGATCTTGTAGCGCGCAAGTGCCTCCCTACATTACATGTCAAATATATAGTACCTGAAGACAAAGCTTCTAATAATATCGTTTTTGTATGTAAAGAAACATAATTACAACTGTCTCATCAAATAACTAGGCATTGGTCACAAAATACCAGGTAGTGCTACATACAAAGGAGTTTCATTTGACAAAGATGAAATCCTTTCCAATCACAGGTCATTCATGTCCTCTTCGAATATTCAAACTAAGAATAATAACCAAGACCTGCCATACCTATACCAAAATTAAACAAAAATCTATACAAGGAAAGATACATCGCTAGATCTTCTTCCTGTTCAAATACTAAACTGTCTATTGAAAAAAGATTTTGTCTGCAGTGAGAGAAAGGCAAGAAGCATACTGTTACACTAATTATGCCCGAAGTGTCAATAATCACATGTGGATACTTAAAAATTCAAAGCATTTTTTGGAAAATCTTAAATCCCGATCATTTTCTCAAATATATTCTCTCAAAACTTTTGATTTTTTCCACGCTCTATACAAAGGTTCCGCATAATTAACTAAAATTACGAATCAAAGGTATCACCTTTGACGATTTTTTCTTGACAAAATTATGTTTAACCTGTAAAGGCAGTGTAAAAGTCAAAATGGCCTAACTAAATCAAATCCTTGCTAGTGTAATAATTTTTGCTTAGATATGAAATAATTAATAAGAAAAAGAAGGGAAACGGGGAATGTGTCAAAGAGACAACGACCCCAAGGGGAGCAATAACAACCCAAAGCCACCATAAGATCTTCAATGAGTTTAGTTTACAATGAACGTAATTGTAGCATATTTATTTACATGAATTTTTATTGAGTTCAATTTCAGAAGTTTTTAATTCTTTTCCTTTTGTTTGAGGAGTGAAAATTAGAGAATTTACGACTTTTCTGAAGAAAAATTAGATGTTAGATAAACATTGTCGTAACCAACAAGCTTTAGACTGAGTTTCCAGCTGTGTATATGACATGTATAAAAGACGTGGATTGAGAATAAAGCAGTATTTTCTAATTTATGTGTCTACTTTATCCCGAGAAAGCAAAAATGGCATTGAAACTGTTTTAATCATTTGTCCTCTGTCCTTTGCTGATTTTGGCTTTCTATTTAGATCATATTTGGTAATTTGTTCTCTATCAGTTTTTAAACATCTTTGACTTTATGGTCTTCCAAACGTTTAGATTTTATCTGCACTGAAGAGACACAAGTTGTCGAAATGCGCATGCGCATAATCAAAATTCACAGTAACTTCGGTATTAAGTTATTTGTATAAAATCGTCGCTTTTTTTAAAGTAGGCGGTATATGCTGATCCTCTGAGCCTTTTCTTTGTTTTACTTACTGTGTGATCGTTTTCTTTTTGACATAATAATGTTTATTTTTGTAACACACTGTTTTCATGTAGAGGAGGTGAGAGGGCTTAATTTTTGAATTCTTTAAAGGAAAATTCCTAAATGGCATTATCACTTACATTTATCTTTGCTAACAACTATGAAGTAGTCATCACCCTTAGCAAGATTAATGATAATGTGTGTTCAAAATCAGAGCATAAAATGTTAATAAGGAGAGGTGAAAATATTTAACATATGAAGAGCCTTAGCTCATATTAATTACAATGTATTCTAATTGTTTTCAGAATAATACATGTTGTACTTTTGATTGAAATTTATGATTTTGGAGATATTCATGTTTTATTTCACATTAATAATCATTACAGGACATGTATCTTTTTATACCTATTGGAAAATGAAAAGTCTACTTAAAGGTAATCACATACCTTAATGATGCACATTTATATACACAGTTATTTTTAACATCGTAACTAGAGGCTCATAGACTGAGCCTGTATCGCTCACCTGACAAAATGCTACTATGCCATGCACGACCAAAAATGAAGTTTTTTTTTTACCAAAAGGGTCTAATGTTTAGCTATGTTCTTTATAAGCACCCATGTTTTTTTGTCTGATTCTATTTGAATGAGTAATTTTTGAAGAGGACTTTCTATGCATGTAGTTAAATTTGCTTAAATAGTTTCTGAGAAGATGATGAAAAACGATGGTTTTCTCATACCGGGCTCCAATGTAAAACTATGTTCTGTACTGGAGGCCATACTTTTTGTCGGATCTATATGAAATGAGAAATTTTTGTAAAATACCTTTCATTCATTATTTCTGTAAAGTTTGGTTAAATTTGCTTCAGTGGTTTCAAAGGAGATTATGAAAATGTGATTTTCCAGTTGGGTTCAATGTTAAACCTAAATTCTGCGCTTGTGGCCATATTTTTATTGGATCAAAACGAAATGAGCAATCTTTGTTAAGGACTTTTAGTAAATCATCCCGCTTAAGTTTGGTTGAATTTGCTTAAACTTTTTCAGAGGAGAAGATGAAAATATGATTTTCCCATAGGGGCCAATGTATAACTATGTTCCTTGCTGGCGGCCAAGTTTTTTATCAGTTTGGAACGAAATGAGTAACATTCATGAAGGATCTTTAGTACATCATTCAAGTAAAGTTTGGTTGAATTTGCTTCAGTTGTTTCAGAGGAGATGATGAAATCAAAGCATGAAATGCTGTTAAGGCAGGTTCCTGGGTACTCCCAGAAGTCATGTTATTATTACTGTTTCGCTGAAATGTTGGCATGTAATTTTTTCAAGAATTAAAATCTGCAGTTT
>MJUU01049846.1:9749-21803 GCA_002080025.1 Modiolus philippinarum
TTTTTTTTTTGTTTTTCTTTTTGTTTTTGTTTTGATTTGTTTTTGGTTTTGTATTCCTTTTTTTCTTATTTTAATTGCGCAGAAAATATACTTTGAAACACTCACAATGACTGAAAATTACAACTCCACAATCCTAGATTGACTCACAGTGTGACTAGTGCTGTTAACAGAGAAGGACATGCTTACCCTTCCGGAGCACCGGATGTCACTCTCAGTTTCACTGGAGTTCACACTGAGTGCCTTGATTTTGAATGTTGTGTTTACTTTTATTTCTGTACTTTGTAGCTGTCTAACGTAATTGTTTTCAGTTTTTGCCATGTCTTTGAACTTTGATTTGTGTAAATTCCACTTCTTTGTTCCTTCGGTATTCTACTGTCGTTGTTTTCACCTGGAAACTACACAAGACATACATCAATAAAAAGACAAAATATAAAGGTAAACAACGCTAGGAACTCCGGAGCTTAAGCGTTTAGTTACTCGGTAGGAGAGTTTATTAACTGAAATAAATAAAAGCAAATCAAACTTAAGAAATAAAAAGAGAACTTTAAAACCCGATTGCATATTTCTAGTTGTTAAGAAATAATACAATCATTGCCAATGAGATAATGTGTTATTGGTTCATAATTTAAAAGAGACAATTCATTATTCTCTTGACCATATAAATATAAGTATGCATTCTCATAAGAAATTATAAATATATATACAAATCAAAATTGTATTTACGGTCATGAATGATCTTCACTACCGATGTGGTGATACTGTTCTCTCTAAATAACACGAAACTAATCATTCCGTTTTTGCACTTGGACATCCTTTTTGTCTTTCGATATTGCCATCTGTAGAAGGGCTAATTGAAAATGAAGCTGTTGTTTCATTTTTTTCATGAAAGGGCACTGAATACCTGGCATTTCTACCAGGAAATTCCTGTTGAGACATAATCTCGTTTGATACTTCATTTGAACACTCTTGTGGAAATTGTGAATCAGCGTCTTCTAAAACAGGAAAACGACCTTCCTCTGGTATAATCACAGACGTTGGTGACATAGGAACAGTGTTACTTATTTGGACGGCAAAAATATCTGCTTCTAAAATATCAATGTCTTGAATCGTAGATCCTCTGTTTTCTGTAGAAAACCTGTTTGATTCAACCATATCAGAACTGAGGTCTGATAAATGTCTTGTGTCCAAATAATCATACATAGAGATTGGAAACATATGAGATAAATTGGAATTTTGGCCTCCACTGGATAAATTATGTACTCTTTCACCACCTTCGTTAAAATCTAAGCTAGATTGGTTATAACCAGCATTATGATCATCGTTTTCAAATATTTGCGTAGTTTGCGCATTATGAATGTTTTGATCATCATATATTGAAATTATATTGCTGCCTAGAATTCCCGACAATGAACGATTCGCTTCACGGGCTATAGATGCATTTTGGCCTGGATTTTGCAAATTTTCACAAACTGGCATCCCGTAAATGTTGTAGATCTGTTGCTTAGAAAAATATAGTAAACACTAAAAGTGTGTGTTATTTCTTTATCTTTTAGAATTGTTCTGTAGTACCGTATCCAGATTCATTCCAATACCAATGTACATATGAATCTACAAAAGTAATCTCGATATCAATAAATGTTCAGATCAAGATGATAATGAAATAGTCTCATAAAGAGTAGAGTAGTATGTAGTTTCTCTATTTATCTGTTTATTTTACAAAACAATGCTTAATCTTTTGAATGTCCATTCTTCACAAATGAAAGATCTGTTTTTTTATATTTTTTTATCAAACACTATATTCATAGTTATTATATAGAGGACGGTGAAAGATTGAACTTTCTCAGTGAAAGAAAAGTGATAATTAACTGTGAAATTATTTTCCATAATTTCACTCTAGGAAGTGACGTCACAATAGACGTCGTCAACGTTGTTGTTAAGTAAACGTCTCGGCGGAGTAACATGGAAAACGTAGTTCATGAAAAGTATCTTAAATTAAACCATTAATTATGAGAGAACTGGTCTATATAATAAAAACAATAACTAATCCTAGATTCTGATTATCGAAAATATTCAACTCATGATCGAAAAACATTGTAATTCACTCATGCGCTGCGCGCATTAGTGAATTACTGCGTTGTTCGATCATTCGTTGAATATTTTGCGATAATCAGAATCTCGGATTAGTTATTGTATAATTACATTGATTAAGAGAGCATGCTAATCATTTTTATTTTATTTTGCACGTCTTAGTAATAATGTCTACTTTATGTTTAAAGTATTTGCTCTTTCCAATTTATTAATATTGCGACTTTGTCAAACCAATTCCTATCTTAAAATTATAGGGAAAACTGCAAATGTACTAATCAACACCCATAATTCTAGAATTTTCGAATTCAAAGATGAACAAACTTTCATTTCGAGTAGTTTCATTGCATTTACCTGCATCCATCAAAACATTTCATACTTGTTTTGTTTAGGGCTGGTTTGAATTAAGAAATCGTCAAATCAACTTTTAATCGATTTTGAATTATGTCTAATGTCATTGTAATATTTTTAAACAAATAAGGAGGACACAACCAGCCTAAAAATAAAATTAAAACACAAAGTGTGAACGAGCTCAGAAATAAAAGGAAAATGAAGCGAATCTAGCTTAAAATATACGCTCTAACATGTGAGACAGACATTTGATATCTATCTACATATCATGTCGTTGTTACAGCCATAAAATTTTCGACAGTAAAATATTCTGATTCATAATTTGAAATTGCAACTGGAAAGTGTGGTAGGAATACCATCTTTTTTTCTGTAAAAAGCCATTTTATTAGCTGAAATAAATATATTACTCAGCTATGTCGGATAAAAATCTCATAGCAGCAGTTTTTATAATTTGATAATTTATTTAAATGCACATTTATACCCATATACATTAGGGTTGAAGGCATACATGAATAATAACAAAACCATAATAAAACAAAACAAAGATTACAAAATGTAAAAATCATGCAGTTGTTGAGTCCACTCTCCTCAGCGCAAAAGACCTTGTAACGAATGAAGCAGTATACTGCACGATTTGTGGACAATTTAAACATACATATAGTTTATCTGGTTTACTTTCAATATTTGGTATTAAACGTTTTATTTCCTGTAGATAGTTTTCTCTCAGTTTTGTGTTATTATTACATGAAAAAAAGAAATGTTCTTCATCATCAATGGTGTTGGAATTGCAGTTCTTGCATTTTCTGTTTTCTCGTTTAATATTTTTGTACCTTCCCCTTTCAATTTCCAAAATATGATCGCTGACTCTTAATTTTGTAAGATATTTTCTATTTTCAATTTTTTTTATACTTTCCAAATATGGTTCAATTTCATATTTTTTCTTAAATTTACTATAAAGAAACAATTTATTACTTTCTGTGAGAGAATTTAATTTTTTTAAAAATAATGTCTTATAGTCTTCTTCAAGTAGTTCTTTCACATACTTTGTAAATTTAGGTTTTTCTGTATGAAAATTTATATTTTCTATATATGTGAAATCAATATCAATTTGACTGCCAATATATTTGGCAAAAGTAAACCATGAATATTACCCCATTTCATGTAGTTGTTTTGAGAGCTTATATGCATCATATAATAAAGGATTAACATCAGTAGAAGAAATTCTTGCCATATACTTTAATATTTGTAATTTTATATACATATCCATTGGATACTGACCAAGTTCAGCTCGTGCGGATATATTTACAGATTTTTTACTTAAACCTAAAATTGATTTACAAAAATTTTAGGTTTACTTTTTCAATATTACTGTTGTCATTAGATGCTATGACATCAAAACTTGAATTGGATTTTTCAGCTCTCTCTTGAGAATTTATAACTTTTTCTAAAAAATCCATATACCAAATCTCTGAATTGTACATTAAAATTGGTTTAATTAGGGATTCAAAAAGTTTTTTTATACAAGTGTATTGGCACATTTCCAATATTATTTAAAGTTTTAAACATACTAAACATGACTTTATTTCCTTTTTTGGTAAGTTCAATATGAGATGAGTGAAACTTTCCAGAAGCTTCAATAATATTACCTAAGTACTTAAATTTAGTAACTTTTTCTAGTTTATGACCATCTATAGTGAAATCTGTATGTTTGTATAAGATATTTTTCTGCTGAAAAACAATAACTTTTGTTTTATTAATATTGATTGACAATTGCCACATTTTACAGTAATCAGCTAAGCTTTTATATCTGGTGATTTTGTGGCGTTCTTGTTCATTTTGTTTGTTTGTTATGTCTTTGTCATACTGTCTCAATTCGTGTCGCTGTGAATTGCCGTGATTTTGGATTTATGATTTTAGAATTTCCCCTTTCCTCGTTCTTGCTTTGGTATTGGCTTGCTGATGTTTTGAGTCTACAACGCATTAAATTACACAACACCTTTTAATTATTATGAAGTAATTTATAAAATAATCAAAAGCAGCGGCGGATAATTAACAATTGGGGAATATAATGGAGAAAACATACTGTCTCACGCATTTTTTTTTGATATCTCTTATATAATGTAGTACAAAGATATGTAAGTGCCAATTTCCCCTCTACTGTTAGAATTAACCTTTCAACTGTTTCGAAGGGGAATTTCCCACCTGGTTTTCCCCTCTGCAGGTCGATAAGGTCATGTGAGAGGCACAAACGGGACATAAAATGTTTACCTATAGATCCTCTGTTGTTTTTGATATTTAATTGACATTTCCTATGTAGGAGAACGATTGAAAAGGGAGTTACTGTAAGCTTTAGCTACTTTATTTACAGCCAGACGTACCACCCCTTTAAGTCATTCATTACAGATATTACTATGAATGAACACATATATCTGAAATGCCCATTTTCACACACTTTATAGCCCTGCCGCATTACCTTAGGATACACGGCTGGGGTGTTACCATTACGAGAAAATATCATCTGAGATTCAGTGACTCGTTTGATCTATATATGTTTTTTTTAATATGCCACATATAATATTTATCTAGTTTTTTATATAATCGTAGCGATTTGAATGACCAAAATTGGAAAACCAATGTCTCTCACTTTTATACGGAAATAAAAACACTCATGATCAAGTACATGTGTTTGATGATTAAAATAAATAATAAAACCACACACATATAAATGCAGTAGCGGAACTAGCAAAGTGATGCGCTCAAACGTAACTATTTATATTCAAAGTCTTTAAAACGTCTTTTCTAGATGCATTTATCGCCAACGTCCGGCTTTGGACCTCTTTATTTCTGACTGCAGATTCTTTGAAGGTCAACGTTCTTTACAATTAGGGAAGAACAAGTCAATCATTTTAAATATGAAAAGTCTTATGAATGAACACGCCTATCTTTTCAAACTATGTCAAAAAGGTTCAAGATATCATCTAACGGTTTTGCATCTAAGCGAAAGAAACGAAAAAACAATTTAATTAACTACTTGTTTACCATCTTATCATTCTTAGATAAATGATTATTAAATAAAAAATACTTGATTGCAATGAGATTTTATATAAGTAGTTTTTCTGTATTCCTTTGATCTACAGGGATGATAACCTCAGTATCACTGAAATGGACAATTTCGGGTCTCTGTGAAGATTTCGCGTGTGGGTTGGTATGCTGGTGTCACGCTTTGAAGCTAGTTGTGTTCATACTCGTAATACGTTAAATGATGAATGCATATACATAATTACAATAATCAATAGATTAATTATGCTAAAAGAGAAAATTCAGCTCATTTCAATTTATTATACAATTCTTTTTATCACTTTGTGAATTTCTGATAAAAGAAAAATGGTACATTTTGCTTTAGTTATGGACTTTATAACAGCGTAATGCCTCCAGCTGGCCCCAAAAGGCTCACTTTATACTCGGTATGATAAAGTCCGTGTCAGAAAAAAAGATGGATACTTACATTCTCACATTTTTTATATCTTAACTGGAAAAAGCTATTGGAAAAATAATTTATTACAAGCTTTAAATATTTCTATTTACGGCCAGATGTAAAGCCCATTTATGTCTACTACTTAAGAGTGTTATGAATGAACACAAATACTTGAAACGCCCATTTTCAAACTAACTTTTTTCCCGACGTTGCCATTGTCTTTGGATTCTTCTTTTCAGACTGACGGTTCGGTTCTCACTTACTTCAAACTAATGTTTTTTATAAACACAAATGTTTGAAACGCCCATTTTCACACGATGTCAAAATAAACGTTCGTTATTATCGCTTGTCTTAAAATAATCTAGGCATAGTGTCTCAGGTTACCTGGTTGGGATAATCTTTGATTTAGTGATTTGTGGTAAAATACAGATGTTTTACTTTTTATGCCCCGCCTACGAAGTAGGAGGGTATATAGTTTTCGGGTAAGTTGTCCGTACTTACGTACGTACGTCCGTAATGCTCAGGTTAAGGTTTAGATTGAAGGTAGTTTACGTTGAAGGACGTTTGGTATCATGTCGATACCCCATGACATGAACTGCAATATTTTGGAAGCAAACAGATGCTATGACCTCAAGGTCATGGGTCATTGACTTTGCATATTAGGAGTTAATATTTGATATTGTACTACAGGTTAAGGTTTAGGTTGAAGATAGTTTACCTTGAAGGAGGTTTAATATATTGATGACATTTTGTATACTGATAGACCATGACATGAAATGCAACATTTTGGAAGCAAACAGATGCTATGACCTCAAGGTCATGGGTCGTTGACTTTGAATATTAGGAGTGAATATTTGATATTGAACTACAGTTGAAGGTAGTTTACCTTGAAGGAGGTTTGATATCTTGATGACACTTTGTATACAGATAGATCATAACGGGAACTGCAATATTGTTGAAAGAAACGAATGATGTGACCTCAAGGTCATGGGGCATTGACTTTGAATATTATGAGTAAATATTTGACATTATACAACAGGTAAAGGTTTAGGTTAAGGTAGTTAATTTTGAAGGAGATTTGATATTTCTTGCAAAATGTGAAATTCTTTTCAATCAAATAAGTAATCATTTTCTTAACATTAATTCCAAAAAATCCTATTCTTACTTTTTAAATAATGTATGATTATACATGTAAGCGGGGCATTTAGTGTTCATTGACACAGATTCACTTGTTATATAAGTGAAATAAAATATTCATCTAGTTTTTAGACTTTCAGTTTGAACAAGGTAAATAGCACGATTATAAGTATTTCAACCCCATTCGAGTCTTTATCAAAACACTAACACATCTAATAAAAAAATCCCCATTTACAAAAAACTATATTAGAAAATTTAATCAGCAAACATGTCGGAGACTGAATGCGTAACCTCATTCATAGTGATGTGAACAAAAATTTGTGTTTGTTCGTAACTATTTTTACTGCAATATTTTCTGTATTATTTAACGCAGGGATTTTATGCATTTATTGATCTATAACCCTGACGTTAAAGACAGGGTTTGAACGATCAATTCAGTAGCTATTTGAAATTCCACAATCTATTTTGATCAATTTCGATTACTTGCGTATTTATGTGGTACGCTCCGCCTTAGCTGTATCAATCATTGTGAGTTTATCGTTATCATTAGTTGATCAGTAAGACTTTTTGTCAATCTTCTACATTACACGTGGTATTTTTCCACGAGAAAGTATTTAACTGCATCGACAGGTTGAGGTTACTAATAAGATATCATATTACCACATTCATTGTTTTTTTGTATTAAGATAATTAAGTTTTTACAGTCAGATGAATTTTCACGTTTAAGTATATTTACGTCTGCACTTATGATTTCTTATGGTTAGTTTTTTTTATCAATAACAAGTATAATTAACGTTTATGTTTTCCTACAACATAGTTCAGAGAGACACAATGTAGATTTCAAATATATAGGGTGTCAAACTTGTGCGTAAAAAGTGTACTTCAAATATATAAATGCATCAGTCAGTTATTATTACTACTTTAAAGGGTCGACAGGCTTATGAAGTTGATATTGTTAACAATTTTAAAATAATTTTTTTATCCAAACCTTGAAAATAATTAAATATTCTGTTATGGCTAATGTGACCACGCACTATGTTATCAAAACTCTTGCAAGAGTAAATACTTTTAATCTCCATACCATTGCAAGCTATGGTTGTGGTTGTATCATCTCAATACTAAGGGACCGACCATTTAACATGAAAAGGGGGGGGGGGGCTATGTTTTTTCGAAAAAAATATTCTGAAGCTGACTTCATGTGAAAAAAATATTTTGGCTGCAAAAATGATGGAATAATTTATTTAGAAGGGGGCTTTCTGCCCCCAAAAATAATGCTTATGTTAAAAAAAAATTGTTTATACCAGTTAAAAAAAACCATTACCCCCTTCAAGTTAAATGATCGGCCCCTAAATGCCCTTACCCATCCATCTACGTGACCATTGGCCTCTTGTTTATATATATAATCGTAACCATTTAAATGACCAACAATGAAAAAACAAGACAGTCTCTAACTTTTATACGCAAGTAAATAAAATCCTTGACAGGTACATGGGCATGTTAATTAAATAAGAATGACAACAGGAAACATCCACAGAGGCAGCATGTTTAAAATAAGTGAGAAGCGAAACGTCAGTCTTAAACCAATAACCCAAGGACAATGGCTACATTGGAAAGACGTAACATGAGTACGTCACACAAGTGAAAAACAAGACGCGAAGTAAAATATAAATAACTTGGGTAAGTTAGACGCGGTAGCGGATCTAGGAAATTTCAAACTTAACTTTTTATAATGTTCAACTTTTTAACGCCTTTTCTGAAATGTTTGCTATTTGACCTTACATTTCTTACGTTAGATGCTTTTACACTTCGCGTTCTATACAACGAGGGTTATAACAAAATTTACAAACAGATTTGTCAAGGCCGAAATCGAACGGACAAAAAAGCAAAGCAGATGAAAACCACCAGAGAGATTGCCATCAACGAAGAAAAGCAATGAACTGTTACCGTACAGTTAAATTGGCACTACCATAGCTAGTACCAATTTTACTGTTCAGTAACACTTCAATGTTTTTCTCCATTGACGGTACCAGTCCTAGTACCAATATCCGGAGTTGTTCCCATACGGTGTAGATGTCAAGCAACGCTACATCCATGTTTTATGACTCATGGATGCGGGGTCGTCAACAAACATACAATTAATTGGCAAAGTGTTCTTACAACTGCTGTCATTCGTTGCCAGAAAAAAAGACTTATAGACAAACACAACATTTAAACAACCAGAGGGCACTCATCGAGTCAATTTTAAGAAATCTGGGCATAATAAAATCATGAAATGTGGGCACAAAAATCACGTCGTCAGAATAGAAATTCGAAGTTACAAAATAAAAGGAAAAAAAATATATACATAATGACAAAATTGAAAATGTGATAGTGCATGCCTACGAGAAATTCTCTCAAGAACAAGTACACCATAACTGAAATGTATATAAAACATGAAGGTCAGTATTTAATGTTTCCATGTACTTAAACACCACTTATCACTTCGCACGTAAAAAAGGCATATGCACTTTTCTTCCAGCTGTAGAAGAAAAATACTTTTACACGCATTTTGGGCAGTGCTATTATGACAGGGGGTCACAAAACGCAATATTATTTTAAGAAAACATAGGAAGCTGGCCGTTCCTTATAACAGAAATAAATTGAAAAGTTGTAAAATTTTGGCTTCATTCGATTACATAAATGACATTCAACAGTTCCAAGCAGACGTTCTAATGGTTTGAAAGTACGCTTCCGACTTATACTTCAAACCTGTTCTTAATACGGGACTTCTGAGTCGTGTTCAAAATGGATAAAAATTTCTGATTCATTGAGAGGGAATCACTAATTAATGAACACTGTTGATCTAAGGGTGGTTTATATAGAATCTGTTATACAGCAGCGCTTCAGGTTAATTGTTTTTCGTCAGTTGCAATTTATTTAAAGAATTGGCAGGGAGTAACAATTATAAGTATACACTTCAATTTCATAAATATTTTGTTTTTATGTGGTATATATTTAATCCAATAGGTGAAGAATCCAATCACTCCTTCTAACTGGTGTTTGAGATGATGGTTTCCGCACGTGGGTTTCCGCACGTGGGTTTCCGCCGAGTTTCTATCTCGAAAATCCCGTATTAACATGGAACATCTTCATTTTAAAAATTGTAAAATTAATTATCTGCTATCAAACAGAGTTACTAAGATATTCTTGTAATCGATGTACATAACCACTTACCTTCTCAAATGCTTCGTACACAAATGAACTTTACTATTCATGTGGATCGTATATAGAAGAAAAGGATTATTTAATTGATTCATAACAAATAAATACCGCTTCTTTTACTCTTTGTTATCATTTGCTGCTCAATTGGTTGGTATGTAGTGACATGACGTTACGCCTTTTGATAGCAACATACAATATTAAATGCCAATTAGATGAAAAATGTTCTATCTACGCATGATCATCATAGAAAAATACTATGAAACAATAACAGCACACGTGTTAAAGACACCTTCATTCTCACTTAACCCCTAATTTGTAATGTCTGAAATTATGAATGAAATGTAAAAGGTACTCTAGCGATGAAAACAGATTAACTAATTGTATTGGCTGCCCAATATACCACCCACTTCAAGTCAATAACTATATAAATATTTGAAACGCCCCATTTTCTCACACATTTTGACATTCATTCAAAATTAAAGTGTGGATTTACCACTCTTAAATCAGATAATACGATCAGCAAACAAACAGTTAATAAACATCAATAAAAATAAATTTGGTTTTGTGAAATAAAGATATGAAAAGAAATTTGATATAGGATGTCGTTACTTAATTACTCCTGGTTGTATTTCTCTGAAAAGTGTAATATATGCAAGAAAGGGTCATCAAACTTTATATAATACATATTTAGTAGACGGCGACTAGAGTTACTACAGTTTAATTTCACACCATATTGATAAACTGTGTTTTTTTACAACTATATTATTTACTTTTCTGTCACGATGCAAACCGGAAGTCCAAAGTCTAATGTCGAGACATCTACATTCAAAACAACACTCCCTGCACCTAATCTTTTCAAGTCAGTGACCCAAATATCAGTCCAAGGAAGAAAATTAGTAACGATAACACTTTATTATACCACATTTAATTGTCTAGTACAAGGACAAGTAACTCAAAAATGGGTAAAAACAGAATTCAAGCTGTTATCAGAGAAAGTACAGGAAATTGCAAAAAAGGGAGGATCAGATGTTGATGAACTGATAAATAGTACACCCCTAGATAATCCTTTACAGGAAACTGACAGTGAAACAGTAAATCATCAAAATATGAATGGAGATAACGATGAAACAGAAGTTAAAGTTGTATCTTTAAATGAAAATCTAAATACATGTACAACAGAGACAAATGATGAAATGAATAGCAGCATTCCTGATGAAGACATACTTGGAGCAATACATTCCCTTGAAAATGATCATATTGAAAACTCCTTAGCACTAAAAAATGACTTGCAGTCTGTACAAAGTGTGTGTAATCAAATACTTCAACTTCAACTAAATCAAAATTTGAATCAGAAAATAGAAACAATTGAACAAAAAGTAAACAAACTTCATGAAAGTAGAATAATAGAGAGATTAAATAATTTAGAGGAGAAAATTGACAAAAATTTAGAAACCCTAAATGAAATTAACACACACACTACAAATGATCAACCTGATTGTATGAAGTTTATTGACACAATCATAGAATTGACTTCAAAAATTTCTTGCCTTGAAAAGAAATTTGAACATATAAAAGAAATTAAAGATAAGGATATTCCTAAAGATGTACATGATGAAAGCATGATAACCATAACAGATGATGCGTCAAAAATTAATTCCGAGTATGATTCCACTCAAGAACACGAGATAGGCGATAATGAACCGAGTATGAAATCCACTGGCACAGAGGAAAAAATAGAAATTGCAGTTGAGACGCATAACAAATTTGAGTGCCTTCAAAACATCAATACTTCAATATGTAGTGAA
>MJUU01049847.1:0-12578 GCA_002080025.1 Modiolus philippinarum
CCAAGTGATGGCAAAAGCTCACCCTGGCATAGCCAGGTGAGCTAAAAAGGGGGGTCACCGTGCTTGTTTTTAAAATAACTGATATCAAAATAATCAAATATTTCTAATGGATATATAGGGGAAAACAGGTATATTGTTGATTTCTTTAGAACTATTCCATAGATTTCTTTCTACTTTACTCATGTGTTATCCCTTTGAACATACTTTCAAAAAATATAAAGAAAAATGGGAGTCACCGACTTTGTTTTCCATATAATTTGTAAAATGTGAATTTTCGTAGTGATATCTATGTAAAATATTTTTATCAAATTATCTCCCCTTTTCAAAAATCCTCTTCCAATTTATTTAATTATCAAGTTACCATACCTCGTCTAATTAGATAAAGACATGTGAAATCAAGTCCATGTAGTTCCTTTGCATTTTGTATTATGGATATAATATTGATTGATTCATTACAAATAAAACTATTTGCATATTTAAAAAGCAGATAATACCATAACAGCATAAATAACAAATTCAAAATGGCGGAAGACTACCGATCTGCCTTTACAGAGATACAAGACATTAAAACTTTTGGCGGGAAATGGATTTCTCTGGATTTTTCCTTAGTTTAACATCAGGACAGGAGGAGATCGTGTGCACAATTCTTAAAGCTATTAAACTGGAGAAAAGCAAAGGAGTTCCGAAATCTGACAGAAATTCAAAAATGTGATTAGTGAGCCACCTTAAGACAAAATATTATGCCTACTTATTTCTGAGAAAACAAACATCTTATATTAATAAAAAGCATTTTCTTCCTCCTTTTTACTTTATTTTATCATTTTTTACAAACATTTCGGCTAATGGATTTCCAAATATTTTAATTTTATCTGCTCTGAAAAGATATTAGTTGTTGAAATTACCATATGAAGAAACTAAATCTACAGTAACGTCGGTATTTTTGTTATTTATTACCATCGGGCCGATGCCTCTGCTGGTGGACTGTTAGTCCCCCGAGACTTGTCACCAACTCAGTAGCAAGAAAGGTAGTGAAGAAAGTGAGAACCGAACCGTCAATCCTTAACGAATGATAAGTAGCAAGAGTTTGGTGCTGGCCTGAAAACCGATTTTATTTAGAATTGCAATATTCAAATTTGAGAATATCTTATTCAAAACCATTCATTGAAGATGATGATCTTATGTTGGCTTTGAGTTGTTCTACTTCCCTTTGGGTCGTTGTCTCTTTGACACATTCCCGGTTTCCCTTCTTTTTTCTAGTATCTCCCTCTTGTATATATTTCTGTCCTTTGCCGATTTTTGACTAAACCTTTTAGATCTTATTAGTAATTTGTTCTTTATCAGCTTTAACACATATATCGCTTTATGGATTTCCAAATATTTTCATCTACACTGAAGAGAAAGAAATTGTCGAAATGGCCATATGAACAGTTACTTCGGTATTTCGCTATTTGTATAATGTATTAAACAATGACAGAAGATCAGTAGAATAAAGTTTGTGGTAATTACAAAAATCAACGTCCAGAGACATCTCAAAACGAGAATACAATGACTTTAGGCAACCACGTGCACACTAACTTAAACTAATATATTGAATGTAGAAGACCTTTTTTTTATTCCAAATCTTTCTGCATTTTTTCCTTCTGTATACGTTTACCAATGTATTAGATATCTACACTTAAGCTTTGAGTCAAATTGGTTACGTTATGTCTTATGTGTCCTTTTGTTTTTTCATCGTGCTTTGAATAATGTACTTTTGTAATGTTGATCTTTTGATATGCTATTGTCGGGTAATAGTGCCAGATAAAAATTAAGGAATAGAGCAATTTTCTGTCAGAAATACCAAAATAACAAAGGCGTGATATTCACAAAAATCGAGGTCCAAAGACATGGCAACAACGAGAACACAGAAAACAATGACGTTAGACAGCTACAAAGCATAGAAATAAAAAACACAAAATTCAAAACCAATTCACTCACAGGGTGAACTCCCATGAAACTGAGAGTGACATCAGGTTCTCCGAAAGGGAAAGCATGTCCTGCTCTGTTCACATCACCCTTCACATGGTTAGTGAGACAAATATATTAACAATCAAATAACTAAATACCGAAGTTACCGTGAATTTATTTTCTGCATATGCGTATTTCGACAACTTATGTCTCTTCAGTGCAGATAAAATCTAAATGTTTGGAAGACCATAAACTTAAAAATGTTTAAAAATGGACATTTTCAGTCAGAAAACCTTAATATGTGCACCATTCGTTGCTCTTGTTGGTTTTATTTTTAAAAAAGGCAATGTTGTGACGTCCTTTAAACTTTCTCCAATTATTCCTATGAAGATGCCTTTCTAATCAAAAGTTCGCTATTACATAGGTCATGAGTATATGGATTTGTTTGGACATAAATAATATTACAAATGCTATATCGTCTTATATAAAGATTGCATGTAAAAAATACGTATGCCGTTGATTTTATCATCCATTGCAGACAAACTGTACAACTAAAAACTATGCACTGTAATTTCATCCATCATAAAAACACACGAGTTTAATGTCTGGTTAAAGCCAATTTAAAACAACGGCAGTGGAATACCGAAGTGTTGACAAAGTCGAAGTCCAAAAACATGGCAAAAACGAGAACACAGAAAACAATCTCGTTAGACAGCCGAGTATCATGTACGTGAAGAATGTAAGGTCTGTCAAGTTTTTTTTTAGTTTTTTTACCATTTTCTGTTATTGTTTAACATATTTCCGTAAAACCAAAGATGAGAAATACCCTAAGCAATAAATTGTTTGACAGTAAGGCAATATTTCGGAATCAGATGTTCATATCTTCTGTCAAAGTTCTGAAGGATGTTCGCTGGTCATGTTCATGTATTTCTGTCGATTTTAGGACTTTTCTTGATTTAAAAGCTTAATATTTTTTTTGTCCGTTGACCTCCCTATTTTATCCTTAATTTCATTTTATACATCTTTTGGATGATTCTGACAAAATTTTATTCAATTGGTGTTATTTTGTCAGATTCATGGTTGGATAAACATTGCTCATATTAAACCTATGAAAAATGCAGAGGAGTTCAGTTTCCCGCCATTTTTTGAAACAATCGTTTCTCAGAAAGCACATTGGTAACCTATCTTTTTTTTTTTTTTTTGGGGGGGCTTAAATTATTTCTTTTTTACTTTCTAACAAAAATTCACATTTAATTGAAATCCTTGTTATTTTAAAATTGACCAGCGAACATCCTTAAATGCATCAAATAACTTACATCGGTATTTAGTTATCTATAAAATTTGTAATCCTATTTAAAAGTGTGGATATGACAGCTAGGTTAAGTTCATTGAAGTCCCTAAGGGTTGACCAATTTCGAGCTAATGGTACATATTGATCATGCATATTTGGTTCTTTTGCTATTGTACTGCTGTTGCTTTCTTTTTATAATTAGATTTTTTCGGTGGTTTTCGGTGGTTTTCACATTCACTTGGGGTTTACATTAATAATTCTCCACATGCAAGCATGAGCATGTCCAGCTACGCCAATGACACATTAAACTTATAAATGTAGTCGTATGAAATCAAATTTGCCTCTTGGTGTTTTTGATGTGGCCATTGCTCTCGGATATTTCATTTTTAGACTGATTCATTATGCTTGATAGATTGACTACATATCATGAAGGTGAATGCATGATAATAAGGAAAGATGGGATATTTAGACAAAGTCTGTACAAATAGGTGGCAAAACAAAGCAATGGAAACAATTAATTTTGTTCTTCCTCTTTAAGTCATCACGAGGCTATGTCCAACTTTTTAATCTATATGTTACAGCTTGTTCTCTGTTGTCGTTCCATTCCTTTGTTTTACATTAGTTTTTCCGACATCTGAGAGAAATTACGATCTCAAGAAACTATAAATTTATCACTGTATCAAAGGCAACTGTCATTACAAAAAAAAATCGTTTTCATGATTCGAGAGATTGTATTAAGGTGTCTGCATGGTATTAATTTCCTATAATAGAATTTCGTAAAATTCTCTGTGTAGACATAATTGTATTATTGTTCATAATATAAAATAAAATATGGGGGTCACCTTGCATATAAGCCCAAAAACTGAAATTGAAATGTTGGGGGAAATGGATATATTCATTGTTAATTTTTGACAGGAGTTTGCAGTGTGGAGTCAGTAAAAAGATTCCCCGTGAGAGAGATGTATGCTCTATATACATTTCAGTTATGGTGTACTTGTTATTGAGAGAATTTCTCATATGGATGCACTATCATTCTTTCAAATTTTGGCTTTTTAATTTTTTGTAATTTAAAATTGTTTTTTCTCAACACCTGTTTATTGTGCCCACGTCTCATGATTTTATTATGCCAAGTTTTCTTACAGTTAGCTCGATGACCTGTGGTTGTTTAAATGTTGTGATCGTCTTCTACTAGTCTTTTTGTCGGGAAATGGATGACAGCGATTGTAAGAACACTTTCCAGTTAAGTTTATGTTTGTTGACGATCCCGCATCCATGGGTCAAAGGGGAAAAAGACATGGATATAGCGTTGCTCAGCAATTAGCAATGAATTTAGCTCAAACCGGTGCTAGGTGCCGTCTTGAACTTGCTATGAGGTATGAGTAATGCTCATTGTTGAAGGCCTCATGGTGACTTCAAGATGAAGAACAACAATTGTTCCATTGCTTGGATTTACCATGTATTTGTAGAGATTTTATCTCATTTGCATTTACTCCATATCCCTTCATTGTTAATATGAGAGGATAGCTTGAAAAGTTTGTTATAGATTTTGTTAATACTTTGCATGTGTTTTGCAATCATTATATAGTTAACATATAAAAATAAAAATGAGGGATCACCGTTGAAATAAGAGAGATACTTGCAAAATGTTAATTTTTCTAGTGATATCTATATAAAAATTTTTTATCAAACTATCTGCCTTGTATAATTTCTGTGTTCTGTAAATCCAGCTTCAGATTAATAGCTTGTATGTTTTAGTCCACTCTTTTGTAATGAAAATGTTGTAAAAGTGATTAGGAATAATAATTCTAAATACTTTGGAACTTTCTCTATATTTTAAATAACTACATGTGTATTAAGACAAATATGGCGGTGAGATACCACTGAGACACCTTAAGTTTGTTTTTTTTTATACCAAACGAATATTGTAATGAATTGCCAAATACAATATCATGTAGATTCATAGCTACAATGAAGAATTTTTTTCCCCTTTGGAAAATTTCAAATCTATACTTTCATAAGAAAAGATATGAAACCCTACCTTTTTACGAAATCATTTTCTGCGGTCTTAAACTGTGATTAGATTTTATTGAATCAATACGGTTTTAACTTTTTGTATCATTTTATTAGAGATATCTTTTTCAGGTGAATCATATATATCTTTTAAAATTCTGTTTTATAATTTCAAATTTAGATAGTTTTTGTCTCAAATTGTCAAGATGTTTTTACAGTTCATATGTAAATTCTTTATTTTATGTGAAATTGTATAGTGCTCTGGGTATTTTTTATAGATATTGCGCTTTATTCTAAATCCTTTTTTAAACAATCTGCAGGAAGTAACAATATTCCGTTCTGATTATTGCTAATGAAGACATAAACATGTGTTATAATTTATTTATTTACTGTCCAACAACTAATCACTTGCTGATCTTGCAGAACTCAAAGTTGAATATGCGGTCTCTGAAAAAAATACATATTTGAAACTTTGAATAAAATACCATTTATCTCTATACGTAATGGTGAATAAACATTGTTGTATTAAGTATTGAATATATTAAGGATGGTCACTCCTCAAGTTTATTATATATCAAGGATTTAAAATTAATATTTTCATTTATTAGAATATGGATCATACACCATTTTAAGCAAAAAATAATGATTGGTCAGTGTTGCAGTTTTTGAGATTTAAACATCTGAAGTTTTGGCGGGAAACTGAACTTTTCTAGACTTTTCATTCACTTTTCATTAAGGCAATCAATCTTCGAAATACAATGAAACAATATCAAGAATTTCACCAAATTTGTCAAAATTCTATTGACAGTTCCATAAACCTGAGGAATGACCATCTCTCCTTAAGTCCCTAAAGTCATTGTTTTGGCTGCATATAGCTTTTCGTACAAAGAGGAGGTAAAGCAAGCTACACGTACAGTTTATTACACGAATGCCATTTGTTAATTGTAGCTAAGTTCTCTTTGTACAAACATGTTGTCAACAAATATTTCCTAAAAATTTTACCATCGAGCTGAATTTGACTAGTTTCAAAAAATCTTTTTTTAAAGTTTTAGAAAACTTTTCATTTCCCCTTACAATGTTTCAATCCACACATACTTTAGCCTTTTCCAATAATTTTTACATCCAACTTTATGTTTAATCTTTTTTTGAATTAATAGTAACTTCCGTATTTATTGAAATTTGCAATATCTTAATTTTACAAAATTTTGTAAGAAGTATCTCCCTCGTGCATAGCTCTGTCCTTAGCTGAAGTTTGGCTTTTCTATTCAGATTATTTTGGTTATTTGTTCTGTATCAGCTTTTGCAGTTTTTCGTTTAATTGACTTCCAATTATTTTAGTTTGATCTACATTGATTACACAAAAGTTGTCGAAATGCTCATATGAAAATAAATTGTAACTTCGGAATTTTTTTATTTAAGAACATGTCAGTAGAGGTGATGAATGCTTAGGTATAGAGGACAGTCTAAAGATTAAATACAGAAGTTGCTGGACAACTGATGTCTCCTCAGTGCAAAATAATCAAACTTTTTGCAGACTTTAAACTCAAATTTGTGTAAAAGCTGATATAATGTAGAACCAAATACCAATAGAATATAAATGGAAAGCCAATATAGCCTGAAACAGAGATTTGCACGATGGAGATTCTCCTTTTTTAAAGAATTTTTTTTTTGATATTGCAAGTTTAAAATAAAATCAGCTTTCAGACTGAAATATCGAAGTATTTACTAATTTTAAAGGCTTTTTTTTAATGGGCTTTCAAAATTCGTATATCTGATCAGTAGGCCATAGAGTGCTAACTCTCTGTCTATTGCATGACTTAAGGTAGATAGACAGTAATGTTCATATCAATTAGATTTTGTTATAAGTCGGCACAAATAACAAAATACCGGGGTTACTGTTATTTTTGTTTTGAATTGTTCACAGTTGAAGAACTAATATTACCAACCTGAAATCAGAGATCAGATGGGTCATTATGCTGTTATTTTCTAGAATTGAGATCAAAGTTTGCTCATTTTTGTAATTTTTCACCTAACTATACAAAGAATGTATTAAGGAAATAAGGAAAGGCAATTGTACATTAATAGAAAAGAACCTTTTTTTAGAGTATTTTATATATTTGTTGAAAATAAAAAGTTTATGATATGATCTATAAGCTACAAAGAAAAAACTATATGATACCGTGCTTTTAACGGAGTAATTATTACTTACGGGAAAAGGAGCTAATTCGTGCCAAAGTGAACGAAATATGACGGTTCCAATCGTAAGTCATTTGTGAAGTCACAAAGGAAGAGTTCTCAAATTACTGTTCCGGCCGAAAAATCAAACATACCCCTTATGGGACTCTTTATTTTGCAAATGTGCGAATGAATTGCGATGCGTAACAGTGTCGATCTATCTTTAAATCTGTTTGTGTTTGGATGCAAGATGTGCTTGCAACAACAACAGAAAAATTACAGTTACTATTTTCATTCTTAGGAGAAATGCATAATTATTTATTTCTTTTGTATTTCGGATTTGACTTTACTACCATATTTGACATATTTAACACGGCGGGTGTCTTATAAGATACATCCAACTTGAGACAGTATTATAAAGACATAACAATTAAATAAAAATGAACAAAAGCGCTAAACAACTAAACCACTAGCAGTGTGAACCCCTATAAAACTGGGGTATCATCAGGTGCTCCGGAAGGGTAAGCATGATCTGCTCCACGCATGGCACCCGCCACACAGCCTGATAGAACATGATGTTGAAAGATCTGTTTGGTGGCTGTTTGGTCAATATCAAGAAGGAGATGCTTACTCTACCGGTGCACCTGATCTCACATATGGTCATTGTTGTTGATCTTTCTGTGTGTGTGTGTGTGTGTGTGTGTCTTCATTTTTCTTTTCTGTACCGTACTCATGTTGTGTCTCTGTTTCAATGTTGTTTCCGAGGATGCCATTGTCCTTGGATTATTCGTTTTTGATTGACGGTTCGGTTCTCACTTATCTTTGTACAAAGAACGTGTGAAAAAGAATCATAATCATTGATAAAATAAATACGATTGTAAAAACACATCCATGTTTAGATAAGAAGAAATTTTTTTTGTTAAAGTTAATTTTTTAAGCAACGAAAAAAAATTTGCTTTGATACTTTGATATACTTTTGAAAGAAAGTGAAGGAAAGTCATTAAGGTAGATCTTTAAACTATGTGTTTTTCTTAAAATGTAATAAATAACAACCTACTTACTCATAATAATTGAGGTGCTGACTAATCACTCCTCTCCAGATGTAACCATCAGTGACTGGGCGTTCAAACCGAGACACAAATCGAGTTAACCCAGTATAATAACAACTGTGAACGAATCGGTAATCTACAAATATATGTTATACTAAAATGTGTTTCTTTTTTGTAGTGCTGTGTCGTGTTCATTCTTAAAATTACAAAGTCAAGATAACTGCAAACACCTACCATTGCCAAAAACAATACTCTAACATGCCACAACCCACAAGGGAGCTGGACTAGAAAAAAAACATAACAGACCAGCGAAAAACATAAATAACGATATGATCTCGGGTTACCTGGACTTGGTACCGTCACGATTTTCTCTTTTTAAGTATAAAATTAACAAAAAGGTTCCATGAGGTGCACTTCAACATTTAATTCCCTTTTATCTCACCTGGCCAAAGGCCATCTGAGCTTTACTCATCACTCGGCGTCGGTCGTCCGTCCGTCAGTCGTCCGTCGTCCGTCCGTCCGTCCGTTAACTTTTATTCAAAGATCTTCTCCTCTGAAACTACTGGGTCAATACTAACCAAACTTGGCCTGAATCATCACCAGGGTATGCTCTTTCAAGTTTATGATTTTTTTTTTTGTCCGTAGACCAAACAAAATGGCCGCTGTTACTAAAAATAGAACATAGGGGTAAATTGCCGTTTTTTGCAAATTACTCGTAATCATTACAGATATCAAAATTATGACGCGGTAAAAATAATTGGCATGATGAGATCTACCTGCCCTGCAATTTTGGAGAATATCCGTTCACCCGTTTTGGAGTTATTGCCCCTTTTCCGTAAAATTTTAAGTTTTTCGTTACTTTTAGTCTTGTTTGTATAACAAATATGGTCAGCATAGTAAAATCACATGTCATGCAATTTTAAAGAAAATCTGACAACCCACATAGGAGTTATTGCAATTGCCGCTTTAAATTTTCACAATTTTTTAACGTTTTTACTTTTATTTCAAAAACTGTTTGAGATAAAGGTTAAATGTGAATTGCAAAAGTGTTGAGGTTTTCCAGAACTACAATTTCTACGTATGTCCAGCAGGTTCGCATCTCATCCAAGATGGCCGCCAGCGGGGGGAAGATAGCTTAATATAGGACCCTATGGGAAATGTATTCAAAGATCTTCTCCTCTGAAACCATTGAGCCAATGGGGACCAAATTTTGTCACAGTAGTCCTCGGGTGGTCCCCTTTAAAGTTTGTGATTTTTCGTTTTTACCTCGTCCAAGATGGCTGCCAGCGTGGAGCACAGTTTAACAAAGGGACCCTATGGGACATGCATTCAAATGCATTCAAACTTGGTTACAATTGGGTGATCCCTTCCAAAGTTTGTGATTTTTAGTTTGTACCTCATCCAAGAATGAGAATGTAACATCTGCTGAACTGATTTATAGTATGAATGGATGGTCTATTGGTGACAATGAATAAAACCAGTCACCAGGTTAGTGATTCAGGCTCATGTGAGCCTCTAGTTTATTATTGCGTTTATGTTTTAATTACTTTCCAGTTTTTTGCCAGACTGCGGGAGAAAGTGTTTAAAAGAATAACCGTTCAAGCTTCTAATATAGTGTATGTATAGATAATTATATACATACATATTCATATTTCTTATTTTTTGAAGAAACTGAATCGCAAAGTTATTTTCATTACAAAAAATTCTACAAGGATTTCTACCAGTGGCCATACGCCTGGTGCACTTTAGAAATATTGATAAATACTCCTAAATTTAAAAAAGAAGGGAAATGGGGTAAATTTCCAGGAGACAACATTCCATCTCCAGGTTAAAACGACACAAAACGAAGCATCTAGGGGTAACCGTACGGTCTTCAAAACAGTGAGGAACCTTACAACATATAGAAACCCCCAAATGGCCCCAAAAGGTCAAAAAGTGAAGAAATGAATGGAAACAAACCACACCCAATAATCCGATTACAAGAAACTAAAATTTTATAAAAAGACAAGGACAAACCAATGACTAACATATTCCTGACTTGGGACTGGCGCTTAAATTGTGGTGGGTTAACCTAGTTTTCTTGGAACCAAAAATTCCCCTTTGTGTAGGGACGTTTAGTTATTGATAGATAGCCGTAGTTTCACTGTGGTAAATGTGATATCGGTAACTGCAGTTACCGATATTCCAAGATGGCGAACGCGTTTCGGCTCAATATTATGACCGTCGATTTTGTAAATATAACACATTTTTATTCAGCCTTTCAAAACTTATTTGGTGTATTACTTAATATGGAATTGAACTGCTAAAGGTTTTTTGATAATTTAATCGCTAAATAGAGAAATTAGCTTTTAAAAAACAGCGGTGATATCGGTAACTGGGGAAACTGATATCTGTAACTGGTATTCAAGTCCTTGATAAGGATGTCCGTAACTGTTGATTTATTTTTGTCATTTTGTATTCTGGTTTTTGAGGATCAGAAGAAAAATTTTGGCTCAGTCGATCCTATGACCTTCTCTTAAGGTCAAATTGACATGACCGTTCTCGCGTTTCCAGTACCGCTTTTCTTATGAGCAGAATACATTTGTGGTAAAAAAAAATAATCTAATTTAAGTCAATATTATATTTAGTTACCCAATAAGGCATATACATACACGGTGATTAATTTTTATACTTGGAGAAAGTTTATTTTAAAATGCCCGTAACAAGTCGGGCCATAGCGGTTTTCATTTAGGCCATGCACTCGAATCACTATATGCCCCCCCCCCCCACACACACACACACACTCAAAGGCTTCCCATCCACAACAACTGTCAGTCCTGCTATGTCCCCTCTGCAAATCAAACTAAGAATGGTGCCATCAGAAAGACATCCCCGCAATTTCCTGTTTGACATAGAATACAGAGTTCCACTGACAAGCTCTAATTTGTCAAAATGGACATCTTATGTCCTCTTGTTTGCACCAAGACTAATATAAAAAATCCAAAAGCTTATTGCACATATACAGACTACTTGCAACAATTCTATTACAAAATTAAATCCATAAATCCAAAAATGTTAGAGGAGTTCCACTGACAAGCTCACACGTGTGAAGATCGACAACTTTAGGCCTCTTGTTTGCACCAAGACCAATATCAAAAATATGAAAGCTTATTGCGCATCTGCAGACTATATGCAACAATTCTATACAAAATTAAATCCATAAATTCAAAAATGTAAGATAAGTTCCACTGAAAAGCTCACGTGTCAAGACAGACACCTTGGGGCCTCTTGTTTGCACTATGACGAATATCAAAAATCCGAAAGCTTATTGCGCATCTGCAGACTGTAGGATCTGCAAAAATGTAGGAGGAGTTCCACTGACAAGCTAACATGTGTCAAAAGCAACATTTTAGGGCCTCTTGATTGCACTTAGACCAATATCAAAAATCCGAAAGCTTATTGCACATCTGAAGACTATATGCAACAATTCTATAACAAAATTGAATCCATTAATCCAAAAATGTTGGACGAGTTCCACTGACAAGCTGACATATGTCAAAATCGACATCTTTGGGCCTCTTGTTTGCAGCAAGACCAATATCAAAAACCGAAAGCTTACTGCGCATCTGCAGACTATATGCAACAATTCTATAAGAAATTAAATCCATAAATCCAAAAATGAGGAAAGAGTTCCACTGCCAAGGTTCATCTAACGGACAGACGGACGGACCGACGGGACCAAAACAATATCCCCGCATTTTCTTCAGAAAAGTGTGGGGATAAACATGTGAACATAAACATAGCCTGCACGCAAAGATAGAATGGGGGCCGAAACTTGTATTTGCAGTTTCCATAGTGTTTAAAATCCCTTCTAAACATCTTAACTAGGATACAACCATTTTATTTTCTGGGAGTGGGGGTCTTGCGCGATGTTGTAAATAAATAATTCAATCTTGGTGCCAGTGAAAATAAATATTCTAATCCTACTTATCATGAAAAAAATATTTGATTTTAATTTGAATAATAAATGCAAATAAATACATTGTAATTTGATGTGATGTTTGGTGAAAATAAATAAATATGTTCGAGATGGACATAAAAATAAATAATTTTTCAAGGCAAGATCG